>LUCH01002365.1:0-26314 GCA_013368495.1 Paragonimus heterotremus
GGAAACAATATTGAAGCAAGCTGTTCCCGAAATTAGTTGAGAAAACATCAACTAATGGTTGTATGTTACGCCAAATTAGTTCCAAATGATTTTGTCACATTCTACCAAGTACATGCTAGTGAGCTGCGAATTTCAAATTCGTCATCTAATTGTTACTCTTCTATAGTGTCCTGACCAGATAAATAAAAATTCACGGTCAGTACCGAATTAATATTAGTCTAGTGAACTGTCGCTTTTGAGCACAGTGATAGTTTCCATAAGTAAATGGCATTTATCGTTACAAAGTCTGGTGCATCTTTGCTTCATTGTCTGTAAAGCATATGCTCGAAAACAGCGACAATACTGAGAGTCTGTTGTTGTTCTCGGCAATCTTTGCACACTGAACTAAACATCCAGTGTAATTTTCTAGATCAACTGAAAGTAAACGATTGAAGACTTTGTTGGGTTGAACTATACAATAAACTAGGGCTGGCTTGTGAATCTTTCGTTTTCTCTGCACCTGGTCAAGACACTGTCCACGAATGAAACTTCGATGACTGTTTTATATTTTTCATTCCTGCAATATGCAGTCCATAAGTTGCAGCAAAATCACTTTGTGAGAACCGCTTACGATATACCGGGAATGAACCGTCTTTTCAGGTTACATTCTAACTACCTCAAACTTGTATGTTTTACTCTTGCGCTAACGGAGCTGAATCATCAAAGCAAATTCGGGCAAGTTGGAGTTGACAGAATCACAAGGTTTTGGAGGATACATCTTATGCAAATGATTTTACATGGCATTGATATGTAATAAAATATCTGATTGTGTTCACTTAAGAATACCGTCCTTGTTCAAGTAAGGTAAAGACGAGTTCGCCACACCTTTAACCTGTGAAAAACTGTAAACTAATGTCTGTAACTGCAATAATTAGACTGTCAAACATTTGTCAGTTGAATAGGGAAAAATCATTCACTTTCCCTAAATGGGCAGTTTTTCATAGTGATGAAATTATTTACAATGTACGTCCATTGGTATTATGTCTAGTTCATGATATCAGTTGCCATCCAGCCAAACGAATAAATTTCACAATATGTGAAACATACTACTTTATCATATTCAGGTGGTTTGGTGTTTTCTAATCGGAATATTAGTCGTTATTTTATAAATATTAAGATGTTCGTTAACTTTAAAAACAAAAGAAAAGAATAACATATGTGGCTAGTGTTTGTCAGCCGAAGATATCGTGTGAAAAGTGTGTGGTACTTCATCTTGAGACTACACTACTACATTACTAATCAACGAAGGTGTATTTCGTAGCAATATGGTCTAGTTATAAGTTTACTATATAAATGCAATAAAATTCTTCCACCAAATTGCATTCTGGACTTAGACTCAGGGCCATATTGCAGCTGCAGACGTGTTCCACCATGGTTGGTGTTATATCCTGTCTACGTAAAATGACAGTGCACAGACGTTCACATTATAAGCATAATTCGGTTAACATACTAATCAAGTATACATTATTTGTTTTTATTAAGTGCTGTCAAAAGTAGGAACGTGTCAAATGAAGTAGTTGTGTATTTTGCTTATTTTTAAATAGAATACCATTAAAGTGTCATTGTCAATTGTGATGTTATATTTCACGCTCTCTTTTCCACCTCAATTTTTTGTTATAATTCGAATATTCCACAGGCTTCTTGGAACTTCTTGGTGGTCTATTGTGTTTCACTGTTTTGTGTTGTTAAATTTTGTTAAGTTCGTCCTAATTGGTTTCAGCTATCTCCGGAATTTTAGCAATGATATTTAAGTTCTTTACACAGTTAAAATGCGCTGTAGTAATCTGAGCGAAATTCGTAAAATTCATTTGAACATTGTGCGCTGTCCTTCTAATGCATCCTGGTTCAAGTTTCATTATGTATTTACTATTATTTTATTGAATCTTCATATGGCAAGCTCGCGTTGAGTCCATGGCAATAAGTGAAGCAAGTCGAGCGAAAAGGATCCTCAGACTTAGATTGTTAACGTGGTTTTAACAATTTACGAATGCAGTCAGTTCTCTGTGAGCGCTAAATCAAAACTTTTCAGTAAAAGTTAAGCTGAACATATAAGACTTCAGTCCAGTCTCTTCGCTAAAAATTGGGTTGTAATTAGCCCTGCTTTTTGTTTTAGGGCAAAGCACAATATAACGAATGAACAAGTTATCGCAAAATAATTCTTATCCCGATGTAATGGGATAAACAACCAATAGTTATTTCACCTGCAAACGACGGCAAACCTTTCTGTATGTGCACTCTCAGTAGTTCGGTTGGGGTGTGTAGCATTTTTAAACTAGCTTCAATACCAAAATCAAATAGCAAGTTTCCCTTCAGACCGAAATCAAAAGATGTCGGACAAAAAATGGCACCCCATTTGATTTTCTGCACCCCCAGCTGCAACTTGTTTCAAACGACTCGCACCAGTTGTTTTGTAGGCTCATTCCAAAAGTTATCCACCAGCGGGAAACATAACTGATATTGCAATAATGCCAACGTTTAGAAGGGAACTGTGTATTTTTTTTGTTTAGAATCGACTGAACCTATGCTGCTCTATTCGATATCAGTTGGACCAACACTTACAACCGAAACACTTTTTCTTGGGTAAACAATAAAGTCTAGTTAAGATTGCCTGCCGCCGTCGGATGTGTAGGTTGTACAACCTTTGGCTGACAAACGAACAAAACAGTGATCGAGAAGCTAACCATGTTTGTCTCTCCTATGTTTTACTGTGAACACGGCCACTACTTACTTTACTCTACCTATGGAAACACCCATTACTTTTACATCCAGATCAAACGATATTCTCTGCGCAGGCAAGCGCGCTGCTCACTCCGTTTTGGCAAAACTGAAAATCTATCGGTAGCTTTTAGTAAAACTTCCGTAATCAAGATCACCTGCGTAATGTAAACTAAAAAATTGTACTACTCAAGCAATATTGATCCCTGAGTTAAAGTGGACAACAGAGTCAGGTGTGTAGATTGAACGTAAATTATTAGCCCTTTGCTAAAAAATGTAAATCATCTAAGTCCATAATTTCTCAAGGTGATGCCTGTGTAGTCAGGAGCCGAGCAGTACTTTTGATTTTATTCAAGAGCACCAGTTTGTAGTTGCTATAGATCAACTATGTCAGTTCGCTTTTAGCACTACAACGCTGGTTACAAAAGGATTTTTGCGTTGTTCTATTTAGACTCGCTAAGAGGTGTCATAGAATTTTGAGTGATAAATAAAAACAGTCTAGAAAATATAAAACGTCACGAGTTCCAGAATGTAAAGGTAGTTATTACATTCAGATGTATCGTCAGTCTCGGGGAATTATTAGCCTAAATAATTTGTTTGCGACACTTGCAACTCAAGTTTGAGTTTGTTCTAGTGTTTTTTGTTGTGTAACGCAAAGTAACTGAGAAACATTATAGGAAATGCATCCATAACACTCAGTTTGTTGCACGAGCTTGGATATTTTTATTACAACTAACGTTAACAGATGGGGTTTTGTATACATGCACAGTGTTATATCCCGATTAAATTGGGCTTAAAAACTTTTATTTTAGTAGTTTCATCCCATCAAAATATATTTTGCAAGTGGGGCTTGTTTACAATGCTTACTATTATTTGTGATTTATATCAGGGGTTATCTTTCTGGAATGCGCAACGCTTTCATTTCTTTCTGAATTCTATTTACCTTTGCGCCGTAAATGTCGCTGCAAGCACTTTACGCCTGAAACAGACAATTAACAAACTGCTGACAACCTTATTACCAGGTAACCACAAGGATCATCGTGTTAGTGAAAGTTAATAAATGTTGGTGTGAGCCTATGAGGGTTTATCCGAACAACAAGGATTTACACATCCATAACTGAAGTACAGCAAGCAGAATAGTATATAACTTTTCAACTATGAACAATCTGTTTTATGTAAGGTACGTTGTGCTTAATAGAAGCCTTGCTTTTAATTACGAACAGGCTCATTCAACAGCCAAAATGGTGCGGCTGAAAAGAATTTAATCAGAGAAATTGGTTGTTGGCGGTTGTGAAAAATAAGATGGGTTCGATAATAACTTTAAATCAGTAAGCCTTTTTGTGGCGCAGTTTCTGCACCTACTGGATTAAGGGTGCGCCCTCCGGTACTTCCAACACTCTAAAAATACCACACGGACTCCGCGCGCTACTGCGAAGTAGCCAATGTCAGGTCCACAGTCAGTTGTTACTAGAATGAACTTATTTCTACCAACGAGTTAGGTACTGTAGCTGTAGATACAGTAACTTGTTTATAATCGCTCGACTTTTGTTATAATTGGGTTAGCCGTCATACCAATTTCAAAGACCTTCCGGGGTAGGACCCATGAAAGGTTAGTTGATGACCCTCGATGACCACAGTCCATTGCCCCATGAGATATATATCCTTGGATTTATATCTTATGGGGCAATGGACTACGTATGTAGGTGCAACTATATTTATTTAAATTTACACATATACCCAATCAGTACCAGCTCCATTCTTAGTGGGGCAAAATGGGGCCTTGTATATAAGTGAGTTTTTATGGAAAGTACAAGATATTATCCTGTGCTGTATATTTCTTGCAATATCTTTACTTCTGTTGTTGATGTTGATGCCTATGTGTTATTGTGTCCGACTTCCCGTTTTATTTTTATGAATTAATCCAACGTAAATTATCACGCTCAGCTTGGTTTGATTTAAAACGAAATAGACTGTGTTGGTCTGTTTATTGGTGTCGTGTTTTTGCGAAATATTGATTATGTTCAACGGAAAATAAGACACTGCCGTTTGGTGTCACCTGTTTATCGGATGTGTAGGTGGTTCAGGCAACGTAATTTCTTTTCATTGCGTTTTGTACAGCATTTTCTACTCCATCCTTTTTATTGTTCTTCACATCTTTTCTTCTCCTCAAAATCACATGCACACGTGATGGTCAACCAATGTGAATCGAATAGATCAATAATACAACATCCTTCTCTAAGGTTGCCAGTCCTGCATTCTTCCTGTGTTTGTTGTCGCTTATGTACTGACCTGTGGAGAGTTAGAGGCTAAGGCAGTCAACTATTATCTTCGCTGTGAACCCAGAATCTCTTTTGAGCAACTCGATAGATCGCATTCATTGGAAACCTTTGTCCACTGTAGTGGAACCCTAAACAAACCACCTTTAAGGACTATTTTGGGTCAGTTGCTTTCGTTTTCATCGCAGTTAGCCTCTTTTCCAAATCTAAGTTTTGTATAGTGTTTACGTCCACTACAGTGTTATATACGCTATTTGGCAAGTTGCCCCCTTTGTCCGATCTTCACCTCGATTCCAGTGATCTGCTGGTCAATCCAGTTACCGCCACTTCTTCCATCAACTGTACGAAACGCATTATTTGTGTCTTCGGGGAATGCATCTGTATTCCTCATGGAACGGTTAATATTTTTGTGCCTTGTTTGCATACCCTCAATAAATGGTAGAAGACTGTTATTCGTTACTGGTGTCTTTGCGCAAACATATGTATATATTGAAATATCTGCTTCCATACTTGTATGCTGCATACCCATTTCCACCAAAGATCTGGGATCTTACCAATGTGCGACAGAAATTACGAGCGAGAGTCGCATGTAGTACATCGTACTGTGCATCCTTATATTAACTGTCATCATATTTCTTTTCATTTAACATTTCAGATAACTGAAATACGTATACCTATCTTACAAGTCCACAAATCAAGTAAGACGTATTATTATCTATAACTGTGTGTTTCCGTTTGCAAACTGCATCAAAGGGTTAGTTGTGTTATATCGAGTGTAGCACATCAACCATAAATTACTTTCCGAATATTAGCAATTACTAGTTGCGCAATCACTACAACTGATTGTTTATGCATTTTTATCCAGATAAACGGCAGTGTTACGTTAATCTGCCTCACTGACTTCCTCATTTACGATATTTCATCCTTTACCCCGCAAGTACTCTTCGAAAACAAACCGTCCATATGGACAATGAAGATCAGTGAACGAAGATCTGATTCGCACTGTCAACCAACTGTACGGGGAGAAACCAGTGTACTGATCCGAACAACAGTGTTTTACATTTACGATTATGGAAAATAAATGTGCATGCCTTTACAACGTTTAATTTTTTCTTGTATTCTTGTATTATCAGGTCGTCTGGTAGATTAGGGAGCAGTAAGGCTGCGGTGGAACAATTATGTGATAAGATCTAAAGGAATAATGCGTATACGCATTATTCCTTTAGATCGTATCACCGGATTTCCCTCAACTACTATAGTAGTTGAGGGAAATCCGGTGCATAGGTAAGCTTTTGCGCAGTAAAACGATTTTGCGGCCAGTCCCCGTTTTGCCCCCATGAGTCACACTGAGGGCACATCGGTCAAACCCTATTTGTACCCACCGCCAGCCCTCAAAAGCCCCTCGGGGTTCCCTAAGGGACTATATAGGGCGTGCTATTTGGGATAAACATGCGCAGCGTTTTACTTCGAGTTTACTTTCGAGCGTTGATATAACCAAAAGTGATGACATACAGATAACCATAATATCAAGTAATTACAAACACATTAAGTTCACCAACCTGTGTTCATCGGGAGTACCTTGTCATAACCAAACAGTTTCGTTATATATTCCTCATATTCCCCCAAGACATCATTATAGAACGCTCTGGATGTGAGCGTTAATATATTGGCTTGGTCTGTAAGAGCTTTCACGAGTTTCGGATGGCAGTGTCCTTGATTGACTGAGCTGTAGGCGCTAAGAAAATCCATGTATTTATTACCATCCACATCCCATACGTACAAGCCTTAAGTACGTATACATGTGCGAGATGCAACTCTCACCTTTTCCTTTTGATAAGGCTACGGGTAGCGGATGATAGTTATGTGCCCCATATTTATCTTCTCGAGAGTAGATTTTTTCGGAGAGACTCGTTTGTTTTCTTATAGAATCTGCCCAGTCTGTAAGAGACCGTTTCCAACTGAGGAGCCTCACTATTTTGAAAGATCTAGAGAAATATTAGCTCAAAAGTAAACTTACTGTGAGCGGAAATTATAGATTGAAAACATCGTTAAAGCAGTTGCTTGTTTAGAGGGTGCGGACTTTACAGTGAAGTCCCTAGGGTGATGCAATTGACATAAACAAACAAAGGGGAAAATTATTTGCACCGTAATTCATGTCTACAAAATAAATACACCTAACGGTATTCGTATGACTATCTTGATTTCCTGCAAAATGACGCTATTAGGATTTTCTCCACAAATTGTTGGTGTACGATTTGTTCAATAACTCCTACATGTATATGTTGAATTAATACGAGAGGAAAACGGCCGCTGCAGACTGATCGTTCAGGACGTTCACACTGAAACGCTAGAGGGATGCATCACAGCTGCGATTGCCCTACTTGATGAAGCAATCCAAGGTTTTTCGATTATCAGTTTTTAACCGCAACATCTTGCTCTGAGTTACAAAGTATTCTATATCAGCAGGAAAAGAAGAACAGAAATCAACGTACGTCTACAGTGCCTACTTGTGTGCGTGACGCTTTGTGTACGGTCTTTCTAGATCTCCAGTGATATATATGGCGACCAAGACAAACAGGATGTGACAAATCCATAGTAAATTCAACAACCTTTGCAGAATCCCCGAGCACTCGAAAGTATCCAGAGTCCATCCATACCAATTGGGAACTCATACGTTTCCACTTTGAGGTAATCAAGATTGCACATTTCCGCAGGTATGCAACAAAAGGCAAAGCTGATCGTCATCTTCGCTGACCAATTAATGACGCATTTTATCAACCACTAAGAGATTTTTCCTGTCAAACATCAACCACAACTGAAAAATCTTCCTCGGTAAGCAGAATGAAAGTGAGAAAGGGTAACAATTCACAGGCGACCTTGGGGTAAAAAGACCTTCATGAAACCAGCGCTATCGCAGGCGCAACTCAAAGCCGACCAGAAATTCCAACCTATCACCTGCTTCTTTTCTCTTATTTCCTCAGTGCTACTTAATTTGGGTTCTGATCCAACTTTTTCAATAGAGATAAATGGCGTGAGAGGCAGGAGTGTGGTGATGTGAAGTTGTGTGGCTGCAGCCATCTAACCACAAAACTCCCGCGTGGGCGTTGGCGTTCGAGGGAGACAGTTGATAATCTAATTGTTGCCCATGGTGCCACTGCCCCTGGTCTGCGGACAATGTATTTTTACTCCGGGGTGTCAATACTAGTCAACACTTTAGCAGTATCGTCTCAGTTTGCGGGTTTCATATTTGTGCCGAGCAGTTATGAAGACCATATAGGCTCATCGTAGCTACGTGGTATCCGAAAAGTGGAAAATGTGCAAGAAACAAGGGAGAGACGTGGAATGATAGGCTATCAGAGAAGACCATATGTAGAGGCAACGTGAACACACACAAAACATTACATCGATATCACGAGTCAGGCCTTTTCTCACACATTGTGAGACGTAACCTACTCCAACCCTCAAACTTTGTCACTTGAGGTGTCCCACCATATACGTCCGTGCAAAAATACCCACAGCAAACACGAGTATACCTACACATTCAGACTTGTAAGAAGTCACACATCTAATCTTTCTACTATCCATAAGCATACAGACAGCCTAACAACAGATTTCATGACATCGGAGGACGCGATAATACAACGATAGCTAAAGTGTATTAAATGTAGCCTGGAACACTTGCTAAAAGTGTGAAATATCTTGGTAGCCGACCAGAGTCTTTATGTTTGGATAAACAAAGTTAATGACCATGCGAGTAAACGAAGAAGAATCAACAGGCTGTCAATCCCTTTGCGCTACCACGACCTTTCTTGTTACTGCCCACCATCTTGGGAGTTTTTCTGAAAAGATCCTCGGCCACACGCTATCCAGAAGTATCCGGAAGTATCACAGCATTACTGTCGATTGTTCCAGATAGCGAGTTATTCCACACATTCATTATTATGTACTTACTGACTGTATAACGCGTTGGCTGAATTTCTTAGAAGATTCTACCTGTAGATTTCACGGGTTTCACGGGTTTTTGCAGATCTAGAAAAGTCTCCAACTTGTTATTCATCCCCTTCTGGGTGGCACGGAACGAGGACTTTGGCCAGGGACAATTTCGAGTTGAGGTGGGTCGTCGGGGCATAAGTGCAGAGTTGTCAAGAGAATAGATGCAAAGCGGAAGTGGTATTGTGCAAGGATCCAGTTGTCTACATCAGGCAATCGCAAACACGCGCAGGCATTCTCCCACAGGACATGCAACAGTTCATACATACAGACGCTCATCAGGCATGGGGCATAAACATACACCACAACATGCCAGCCATAGTTGTTTGTGTAGTACCTACTATACCGGTTGCCCTCCCTATCGGAAATTATTTGCAGGAGCAGGCGGACTGGAAACGTTTGACGTTACCCTGAGATATTCGTCCAACCTTATCTTAAATATGTCAAGGGTCGGGAATAAGACGATCTCTTCTGGTTGGTTGTTACAGAAGGGGACCATTCGGAGCGCGAACGAATAACGCTGGCGAAACAAACGGTAGCGTTCATGCCTGAGACTAGGACTATATCCACATGAACATAAAAGTTCAATTCTGGGTAGAATGGGGGAGCAAGGGTGATTGTAATCGGTTAATATTCGGCAAATGTGTAGTTTGTCGGTATGGTGATTCAAAGCCGAAACGAGTTGGAAACGGCCATTTAGGCGCGAAAAGAGATATTTTAAATTTTTCATGAAATATTGGAATGCATATTGCGAGACAAATATATGGATTTTATCGAGTATGGTGGCAGCGTTGCAATTTAAAATATCAGCTATACCTAAAAATGGTTCATATTTGCACTTTTGTTGAGAAAACTTTGTCGCTATTTTTTCCGATACAAGCATAATGTTGGATTTCCTAATCGATTTAACGTCCTGAAAATGCTTCTATCGGAAGTTTCGTGGTGGTATACATGTTCCCACTTTGCAGAAGCGCTCACTTTTGCGTGGTTTATGAGATATAGTTGAACTTGTCATTTTCGTCCACGTTGCGTTTGCACCGCATTGTGCATGAAATATCACAGCAATTATTAATGAAAGCTACGTCGTCACGTTTGTTGGTTAGTTATACATCTGGATTATATATTCAGCCTGCTCCCCTGACAGTAGTTCTGGTGGAAAACGGTGTACGTTATCACCGGCTTGTTTCTACCTACGGTATGGTGTAAACATGGTCAGCACGTTTCACTCTATCATTAACAACGTGCGTATTGTTTTGTTTATTGCTATGATCAACGTTTAAGCATTTCACATACATTCATGCTGGTAGCTGCTCCTTCCAGTTCACTTAAATTATGATCAACCCCTAAGTATGTAGTATGCGTTCACACTGGTGGCTGTTCCGTCCAGATGGCTTGAGCCATGATCAACGTCGATAAGAAGAACACGACAGAAATCAGAATAAACCTGCATTTAGAACGTCCGGGAAAAGTTATAATGATCTCACTCAATTCTGGCCAGAAAGGAGACAACATACTGACATCCGTCAGCGAAATCAGCAGCCGACGGATACATCGACCAGCAGTCATCGGAATCAAAGGCGTCCATGATACGAAGATAGAACGGTTGCAGCTGAAATGGTAGAAGTGGGAATCAATGTTTTCGTCGGATAAATAACGGGTATCAAAGTTGGTCATTATTTGTCAGATAAGTGAGCATTGACGCGCGTACACATGGCAAGCTACATTCAACCAAATTCAATAAACAATAAACAAAACAATACGCACGTTGTTAATGATAGAGTGAAACGTGCTGACCATGTTTACACCATACCGCAGGTAGAAACAAGCCGGTGATAACGTACACCGTTTTCCACCAGAACTACTGTCAGGGGAGCAGGCTGAATATATAATCCAGATGTATAACTAACCAACAAACGTGACGACGTAGCTTTCATTAATAATTGCTGTGATATTTCATGCACAATGCGGTGCAAACGCAACGTGGACGAAAATGACAAGTTCAACTATATCTCATAAACCACGCAAAAGTGAGCGCTTCTGCAAAGTGGGAACATGTATACCACCACGAAACTTCCGATAGAAGCATTTTCAGGACGTTAAATCGATTAGGAAATCCAACATTATGCTTGTATCGGAAAAAATAGCGACAAAGTTTTCTCAACAAAAGTGCAAATATGAACCATTTTTAGGTATAGCTGATATTTTAAATTGCAACGCTGCCACCATACTCGATAAAATCCATATATTTGTCTCGCAATATGCATTCCAATATTTCATGAAAAATTTAAAATATCTCTTTTCGCGCCTAAATGGCCGTTTCCAACTCGTTTCGGCTTTGAATCACCATGCTGGCATACTGCGAAGTTGCGTGATATTCTGTAGGCTAGAATGGTGTCTCCTTCCATCCTTCGAAATCCCAGGTTAAACATATCCAAATTCTCAATCGTGCTGTGGTAACTGTGGTACCGAAGACCCCTCACTTGCTTTGTAACCCTACGTTGAACTTCTTCAAGCATTAAAACATCGTCATAGTGATGAGAAGAACAGGATTGAATTCTTACTTTCAGTATCGGTCGAACGAGGGTGGAATAAATGGGAGTGGAGTTTGCCAGAGCTAGGCAGCCTAGGCTACGTTTGATAAATTTAGAGATATTAGTTGCCTTGCAACTGGCAGAAAGACTTAGATCCTGGGTGACAATCGGAATGTAAATCTTTCTCCTGTCCAGATAAATAAGGTCTAACATTATAAAGGTGATACGAGGTCGCACTGTTATGGCGAGGCCTCAAGACCTTACAGTTCTCCACATTCAGCGGTATTTCTTCAAGTCTACACGAGTTACACAATGTGTCAAGGTCTGATTGTAGACTGGATTCATTGGAGGGATCATGAGTGACCCTCCAGAGCTTCGTGTCATCTGCGTACAACAGAATGCTGGAAGACATAAGCGATGGCATTTCATTGACCCATAGGGCGAACAGCAACGGTCATAAAATTCCCTCATGCTGCATCCCACACTGGGCATTTCGAATTGTTAAATGGGTGCTGTTAACTTGGACAGAGAAGGTGCGTCCACTCAGATACGCCTCCAACCACCGCAGCAGCTTCCCTCTAATTCCGTGCCATTGTAGTTTTGACAGCAATATGCCGTGGTCAACCATGTCGAAAGCTTTTGAGAAGTCCAGCAGGATAATGTCCACTCGGTCCCCAGAATCAACTGCCTCATTCCACTGTTCCCGAGCAATTAACAGATTGGTGACGCACGAGTGGCCCTGTCTGAAACCGTGCCGCTGAAGGGGTTATCAATCCGCGTATGTGGAGATGTTGTCGGATGGCTTCACCAACAACGTTTTCCATTACCCTTGAACAGATACTGAAAAGAGAAATGGGCCTGTAGTTGGGAGGCAAGTTATGCGCGCCGCCCTTGTGGAGTGGCATTACTTCACATTGCTTCCAGTCAGCAGGTAGTTCACCTTCCTTGAAAGATTCCCGAAGCAGGCCACTTGCGACTGCAGCTAGGCTACCTGCACAATCTTTTAGCAGTCTTGGGGGTATGTTATCAAAACCCTGAAACTTGTTAAAGTTCATTTTTCAGGCTTCGCAAAAACAGTGATGGGACTAAAGTTTAGTTCGTTGAGACTAGACAGAACGCTGGACTTAGGGGTATCGCGATTGGCCGATAATATGGCCTCGGTTGCATTTTCCAGGAACACCTTTTCGAGCGTTTCCGCAATGATTTCCGCTGCCTCCTGGTTGTTGTTAGTCAGGCCAGAATCTGTAAGCAGACAGGGAATACCCGGTTATACTGAAGATTTTTTTAGACAATTGTTTTTAAAACCACATGGGGTTCAGTCTTACTTGGGCTACCGCAAAGGAATGCATTTTAAGTATGTCTCTACGGACAGCCTCGTTTTACTCGTTTCTTATACGCTTATACTGATTGTAAGCTCCCGAGTTCCGGTTTAACTTGAGTTGCATCCAGGTATAACGCTTTTCACAGATAAGTTTTCTCTGATATCTACCATGAGATGGCCCATTACCTTCCATGATTCTTAATGAAACAAATAAGTCAGTCGCCTTTTCAATAGTAGCCTTAATGTGGTGCCAAAATAGTTCCACTGAGGATGAAGATGGTAAGTTCTGACGGGCCGTTAGAAAGTAGTCGTTCAAACTTATCTAATCCCCTTTAAAGTAATTGCGTAGTGTTGGAGGATCAACTACCACCCTAGAAGAAACACAAATAAATCAGAACGAAATTAGAGCGTGGCCATTGCAACCTACGGGCATTTCGGTGCTGAGGCTGTCAACCAACCCAGGCTCGTTAGTTAAGACTAGGTCTAAACTGGACGGTGCAAAACCCTAGCGTCACCTGATGGGGCTTTGTACATTTTCAAATAACCACAGTTCAACAGTGGTTTATAAAAATGACGCGGCAGAAGAGTCCCTACCATAATGCACTTTCAGAGCTTTGAAATCAATATCCGGGTGATTAAAATCACCTGGTATCCAAGTACTACCTAAAGTCAATTCGATGGCTCTGTGTAACCCAGCGGATAGGTTGCCGTCATACACCTTGTCACTTGCGGTCGGGCGGTATATAAGGGCTAAGGTGAGGTGTTTATTCTAACAAAGACGGACGCGTGCCCAAACGGACTCGGGTACTGCACGAAACGTTGGGTCGTCCAAATCCACGTGATCTATATCATTAGGCAGGCACACTGCTACTCCTTCATACCACTTAATAGTCCTATCCATTCCTAAAACATTCATTTCAGGTAGGTTTACTTCTACTTCCCTCATGTCTTACCGTATCCAGGTCTCTGTGAATGCTGTAATGTTGAATTTATTTTCCGAATGAAGCAACTTCAACTGCGAAACCTCACTTGCCGGGATTGAAATGTTAGTGTACATGCAGTTCCAGCCACTTTGTGTGATTACAAATGTCCCAGGTGTTACCAACCGACTGCCTGGTATCGTGAGCTATGGACGGGTGACTACTGTTGCAGCTGCCGTAGGTTCAGTTACACATGGACTGAGGCCGACCCTCAAGGAGTCGGTGAGAGCGCTTTTTCTAGATAATCTGTTGAGGGCGGTCGCTAATTGCTGAGACACTAACCATCGGTTCGGGAGTCGGAAAGGAAAGCGACGATCTTCTAAGTTGTCTCAGTTTTCTGGGGAGCGTCCTGTGAACTCGATTATCTCCAGGCACATTCGACTGGTGACAGTGCCATGCGTTCAGAACCATAGTGCACATGTCAGCTGCGAGAAATTCAACTCTCAGCAGTTTTTTTGCGTCTAGATGGGTTAGGTGGCTAGGTCTTGGAATTAATGTTATTCTAGTAAAGATAATACCCCTTAGTAAAAGCATACCTCTGATGTATCGCCATTGGGAGAGGTCATCATCTGGCGACGATGTCAAGTTAGACAACTCTGGCAATCCATGGATAATTAAAATTTAGTCAGAGTTGTCAAAGGGATTCTCTGACTCCCTTTTCCGGATTCTCTCCAGGTATTGAGGATCAGGTTTTAGGTGTACGTGGGCCACGCTGAAACCTCAAAGTAGATGTGCTCTTCTGGGCGCTATCCCAATGTGCTGATGGCTTCAAAAGGTTACCTTCGGTAAGCGGGGAAGCTGTGTTAAAGCGGCCGGCTTAGACCGGGAAAGCCGTTGAAGCCTAGCTGATTTGTAGCAACCCTCCAACCTTGCTACGTCACATACTTTGGACCATAATTAGCGGTCATGATGTTCACGCTCACCCAGTGATGTCGCCAGCAATTTTGCAAGATTAGAAGTAATTACGCTATATGGGTTACCAGAAGGCTTTGAGTTAATGCCGGTGACAAACTGAACCTCAGCGTCTTTGAGGTGGCCCCTAGTATCATTTGCCTTGTCTTTTCCGTTCACTTTATTATGAGTTTCTGGTCGCCTGGCTAACGAGCTATTCACGTCAGAAGGCTTAAGTCCACCGGTCATTTGGTAACCATTTGTCACCCTCACGCTTCGATTAACGGCGGAAACCTTGACGTTGTTACTGGGATGACGCACATTGGAGCGGTAACCGCCCCGGCCTCTATAGCTGGCTGATGAACATCGGTGGTTCCGCCTGAAGCCCTTAAGTTCTCACGTAAAAGCAAGGGTCTGCAAATCGTTGTGGCCGCGTTTAGCGGACTATCCGTCTGGCAATAGGCAGTATTCATCGAGTGTTCCGTTTGTGAGTGGGCGTCACAGTTTGTAATGGGGCAGCTAGGAGTGTGAGTGGCATCACTAATTAAATATTCTTTAGAAAGGGGTGCGTTGAATCCTGTTCTACACTTACTGCAATGGAATACCAGACACTCAAGAATGTCTTGAGTTAATATTTTATAAAGCGCAACTGTGACCTGGGGTTCGCATACCTATGAGTCCAATGTTGGCACCCATGTCAACATAGTCTTGCTGGTTAGAATTCACAGATTTATCACACTTAAAGCATAGGCTGGCTCCACCTTTGATAGCTACCTGTGGCCTGCGGTTTCGGGGGGCCATATTCCAGGTAGACTGAAACTTCTACGATTACTGTCAGCAAGCAAGCGAAAACAACAATCTTAAACTAGCTAATGGACACCGAACTTTAATAAAGACAGAACACCTTTGGAAAGCGCCTTAACGAAATGAAAGGTAACTACAGTTGATTACTACTTCTGTGAGAATTAGGCAGTGGTGGTGGAGGTCACAGAACTTGCGGACAGGAAATTGCTGGGGTGTAGGAAACTAGCAGTAGGTTAAGGTCGCGTGAAGTTGGAACTAGATAACAGCAGGTGTATTTTGGAGTCATAAAACAGATATCCAATCCAGACGATATTTTGGTTCGAAATCAGACAACTAAGCAAGGTTCAATGTTGGTGGATTTTCGGGTGGATTGGAACCGGCGAAGAAATCTAATTGAGCTTGAGTTTTTCCATCGCGAAAATGGCCTTTCAAATCCACCACTGGTAGAAAACTGTTCCGTATACTCCCACGCCAAGAAAAGCGAACCGACCGCCTTGACCCTTGCATTGTTAATTGTCAGTGCTCAAATTTTTTATTTGGTCCGTCCGTATGTAACTGTCGCCTAATTTTGTAACTCAACCTAACATGTTCGCCCGTACATGTTGCTTCGCTGTTTTGGAGTAACTTAGGTGGCTGTTTGGTTTTATTTGGCTTCCTTCATCAGAGGCGAACGTTTTCTGTTGTGTTTGTTTTTATCGAAGACGACTATGAGATAACTTTTTACATTCATTTTGTAATGCTACCTCGTTTTCAAGCAATCCGTCAGTGCAGTCATTGTATACTTTCACTACTAATGCCATCTCCCACAGCTGAGATATATAGTTGTTCGATCGTTCAGTAGTATTATTGAATCTTTGACCAGCTTCTGTTCTGGGGTTGACGGCTGTCATTCTTCTACGTGTTGTTCGGGCACGGTTTGGTCGTAAGTGTACTCAGCTTGTTGGTGGTGAAACTTAGAGCATACTACTGAATAATCTGGACAAATCCGTCGGGATCACCACGTTGTGTAAAGGTTCAAAGTGAGTTTACAAATAGTTAGCCCCAGAGAACACCAGTGGAGCGGTGAACAAATGTTTGGACTTAGTTAGGTCTCACTAACACCACGAATGCCGTAGAAATTAACCCACAACCCGTGAATAGGTGGCACATTTTGGTCTAAGCTATTATCTGCTAGATCACGGGATCACGGTCACCGGAATTGCAGGAAGGTATGTGAATAATTTTTCTTAGCTACAGCGCTTCCGTTCGCTTATAGGTCAAAAACGAGTAAACGTATTGTGGTTGGCCCACAAATGAGCGAGCGTGCACCACAGCTCCAAAATGGGCTGAGAAAGGGTTTTTGAAAACGGCTGGTTCCAGTGGCCACCAGCAAAGTGGCGGACAGTTGTTTCGATCTAGTTAGGTCGCTTCAGCACCACGCACGTCTTAGACTGAAACCTACGGCCCGCGGATAAGCGGCGGAATTTAGTCCGAGCACTCATCCACTGGACCTTGAGATCATGGTCGCTGGTCGTTGTGGGTGCAATTCTCCGTCGTGCGTGGAGCTGGTGATGCTCAACTAAGTGGAACCAGCTATCTACCATATCGCAGGCGGTCACTGAGACCACATGCTTGCGAAACCCTTTGCCAATCACTTTTGTGGCTGTGGTTGATGCTTGCCGGAGCGGTTGACCTATTTCAGCCCATGGGCGAGAAGAAGCGAAGCCGCTGAGGAAACTAACGTTGAAGGACGCTCCAAAAGATAAACAGGTCCTGTAATTTAGTGGCTGTTATATTCGCTCTAACTCTTACACGTCTGTTCTCGAATGATGAGGCTAGTATTAAGATTAACGACAGTGTCAAGTCAGACTATACCATCCGTATACCAGGGGAGTAGTATTCAGCCAGGAAAGTAGAATGTTAGAATGCCTTAGTGCAAGCTAGACAGCAAGTGGTGGCAGCCAGAGAGAACCTTGAGAAATGCACTTGCGAGTTATGGAGTTAACTGAAACGCGGAACTTTGCAAGCCTGGTTGTTAAGCAGTACGCGACGGATTTTCAGCATCTGATGTGTTATGCTCTCTCTAAGCCTGAAATTCTCCAAGGGTTTTCTTTGATGTAACGAACTCCCCGCACTGTTAAATTCTACCGATTTGCCGAAAATCGAATTTCCCTATTTTAGCGGCTACTTGATTAGTCTTCGCAAGTTCTCGGGACGGTCTGAGTATTACAATAAAAACAAAGTGGCGAACTACAATCAGCGAGCGATTTGCCTTATGTGTTACCACTAGGGAAGAGCTCTTGAAACATTCTAGTGCTGCATAGTGTTGTCACCATCAGCGGTGTACCTCAAGATAAGAGAAACGTTGCATTGTTTCCTATCCGCCTGATACTGGATGAGTCGATCGGAACTGGTAGCTGTCACTCGAGTGTGCACTTCTCCGTACATAGCGGATTGTTTACCTCTCCGAGTGACAAGTTGTAGAACGACAATTCACTTCTCGGTTAACGTTGATTAATATGTTTATGGGTCGTTTGTTTGAAACAAACGAGACCGCCGTTCCAGGAGACAATTCGGTTTATCAAGTGCTGTGGGTATTCTGCGTTATCGTTTATCCGTGACTATTAGACAGTAATTGCCGCTAGTGGTCCCTGTGTGCGCTGGAATCAACTAACTTTATCCTTTTTAATTAAAACTGGAAGGCAGTGATTGCTGTTTTTTCCTCCTGACTCGTTCCTATTGCGATTGCGTTTAAAGTTGAAAGATAAACAACTTTTAGAAAGGATATTATACCATATTCGCCCCTTATGTCTGAACCGTCAACATTGTGAACTTGTCACGCAAAGGACAGAAAAGCCTGCTAGTAAGGAGTTCCGGTCTTACCTGAGAGGTACTTGTAAGCGATTTCAATCCGAAGGAGCGATCTTTGTTGTAAACAAGCTTTGCGGGTTCACCTTTATAGCTGGTATGAGAAGATTGTTAGACATAAATTTCCGCATGCGCCAAGGAGGTTATAGGAACCCTCCACCATTCACTACTTATTATCATCCTGCCCGCAATTATGAACGCCGACAGGCATGCCTCAAGATGTATATCATCTTTACCCATCTGCCAGTCAGCCGCACTGTCTAGCGGGATGCTTTGATTCTCAAATTTGTTGTGTCTGATGGCTTATAATTCGCAGGGCACCGTATCCAGTCAGCTTTCGCAAATGTATCAGTGATGTAATCGATCAACAATGTCGGAGTCACGGTCACAAAATGAGATTGCCTCAACATGCTCACATCAACAGAGTAACAAACATAGGTTGTAATCAAGTAACGAGCTGAAAGAAACGCTTGAAAATGCACCAGTCTGAGTGGAAGCCCACAAAATATATCAGAGAACATTAA
This sequence comes from Paragonimus heterotremus, assembly GCA_013368495.1. Classification (NCBI taxonomy): domain Eukaryota; kingdom Metazoa; phylum Platyhelminthes; class Trematoda; order Plagiorchiida; family Troglotrematidae; genus Paragonimus; species Paragonimus heterotremus. The sequence goes on from LUCH01002365.1 coordinate 18,919, forward strand.
GCCTCATACGAAACCAACTTAACGGACGTTGATTGTCGTATTAGAACGAGAGGATACGCAGAGTTACACAAACGAAAGTGAACATTCGGTTACCAATCTCCATTACAAATAAACATTTAATAAGGGGATGACAACGGCAAAATCTTGCATGACAGGCAAGTTTACCCAAGTATACGTTGTATGACAACACCAAATGTAAATTCAACAGACCATCTGAAAGCATGTGCGCACAGTTGATTGCCCGGTGAATTTCTTAGCGTATTGCCGAATGCGTACAACATAACGGAAAATTTTGAGGCCAAACCTGGCGGCCAGATGTGTTGCTGAACAAATATGGGAGAAATACGGAGGTGCTTTCCGCTAATCAGGCGCTAGCATCGTTTCCATGACAGCGATGAGCTAAAACATGGGCGCTTGGGCACACACAGAAGTGAGTATGGACGTTACGGAACAACTTTGTCTGCATGTCAGGACAACCAGGGATTATTCGTTGCATGAGCGACTGTGAATACCTGTGTGGCGTCCACTTAGTGATGCCTTCCTGGGACACGACCAGCGATCGCTTACGCCGGCAGCCTGTGTGTTGGTCGTATTTCTATCACATGTGCCCTGATTACACTGGGATGTTGTCTGAGATCCGTCACGCCAAGCGTTGAATAGACGGATCTCCCGCAATGACGTTGGCAAAGCGTACAGAAAGAATCCTACGCAAAAGTGCTGACGTATATTTACTCTCATTTCTACCGCTGAGGGGAACAATCGCACCGCATCCAATTGCACATGCTTTGATCTTCGGATGGAGGTACACATTTTATGCATTCAATGCAAACGTCTGTGGACAACTCTGTGTCGTTCATTTTCTGGTTGCAGACACACGGTGTCATTTGAACTAATCTGGTGCTGGGTCCTAGTTTGGCTTTGTCGGGAATCGTTGCGACTTGGCTTGGCCATTTTGGACGTGGTGGACGGGGAAATAAGTAGTCGCCTAGAGATGTTGGGGTGGAAGGGTTGTCGATGTGCCGATGTATGTGGGAGATTATACATGATTAGAGGTGAATTATTTGACAGGCGAACAAATACACGTAGTTGCGCGCAAGTGAATATGCTCAGGCCCGGGCTAAGTGCTGGGGGTAGTGATCTAAACGATTTCCGAACACATCCACTGTCGTGGCATTCAGGATATGTTCCTGCAGAGGGTTAAAGGCTTTGAAAACCCGAACCGAGAAGAAACTTTGCCTTGGCTGCAGCCTGTTGTACTGATCGTTCAGTTCCAAGGAACGTTTCCTGAATGGGCTAACATCCGTAGGAGTGGGCAGGAATTTGCTCGGATGGTTGGGGGCCATCAGAGTCACGAATGCATGGTGTCCAGAGTTCGTAGTTTTATTCAGTAGTTCATTTTTGAACGTTTTCACATATACTCTTTCGTGAACTTCATCGGTGTATTTGTTTGAAGCCATCACCATCACTTTTGAACTAAACTGCCAACACGAATGAACAGAAGTCACCGCGCATCTTCTCCGTCTTTTGCGGTTGTGCGGAATTTTGGTCTGGTAAAGTGATTGTGCGGTGAAATTACCTATCGACCGTCTAACAAACCTGTTCTCTGGCGCTGTCTCTCTGTCTTGTGATGGCCTAGACAATCCGGCGGACCTTGACTTATCAGTGAGTCATTATCACTTTACTGACATGTCTTCCATTTATTTGTACGCCTACCTTTTGTACCGGTACCTTACGACAGCGACTTCTTTGGTGTCGCCTTATTTTTTGTCATTTTTGTCTTTTAAATGGTTAATCCACTATAAAATTGGTTAACCCGCTTATTTCCCCCAACAATGCTTTATCAGCTTTTTTGCTATTAGTAATTGTTGATGACACCACGCACAATGATATTAAGACCGAACACAGTGTTGCTTTAGGATTGCCCGAACACAGCGCCCGAAATTCATGACCGTGGTTCCATCAGATTGATGCCGTCTTTACCACAAGGCGACTAACACCAAAAGAAATAAGATACTGATACCTAGTGCGGAAGTGGTAGATTTACTGGAATCAGTCCCGTCCGATTTTCCCCGTTCTGTTCTAGGGACGCCGCCATAACACGGACTGGGAAGTCGAAGACTAAACTGCCACATGACTTGTTCAACTCAGTCGAGCTGGGCGATCGGTCCCCATCCCAATTGTTACGTTGTGTGAGAGGCCCGTGGAGGCTTGATGATACCGTCTCGAAGCAGCTGTGAGCGTAAAAGCTGCTGTCTGCAGTGCAGCACATTTTGGCCTTCTTGGATGAGGGTAGCTTAATCGACAGATTGACAGCTCTTGTGGACGAGGTATCGGAAACCCTCCCATAACAACCGGTGTGCGCCGTAGTCATTGCTGTTGTCACATCGTCCCTTTCAGTTCCAGCTATTAATGATAGCTAAAATCGTTTGACAGGGAAGATGCACCATCGTATGCACAATATGGCTATGCAAATCAACAAGCTGAAGAGACGTCCACCCAGAAGCCGTGAAGGATCTAATTCCCTCAGTTCAACAAGGTGATGTTAATGCCACGAAAACTTTTGGCACAAAGTGAGGAAGTGCACACAATCGTGCATATTCCGAACCCATCACGGGTCGCCGTCAAGCAGGTAGACCAGCAAGTAACGGTGGCGACTGTCGCTGACCCAGCAGGTACTAGTCACCCATTTCTCATCAGGAGTTGACTGACCGGTCTGCGTTTCCTTATTGATACCGGAGCCGAGCTCAGCGTTATTATTCAGCCGCAACCAAATGAACGACTTCAGCCCGGCCAGTACACTCCACAGGCCGTGAGTCAGATCCGCATCAAAACTTCCGGGGAACACTGTCGCTTTCGAACTCGATCCCCAGCGATGTCTCCAGTGGATATTCCTGCCTGCCGACGTTCAGACGTCAGTCATCGATGGCGACTTTCAAGCGCATTTTAACCTTTCCTTGAGATCAAGAGACGTAGGCTAGTTGACAACACTACCGCCTGCATAGTAAGTAGCATGCAATCGACGATCGCAATAATCGGCTCCCTGCGTGCTTTCCTCTCAACGCCTTCTTTCGCGGCATTACTGAAAGAGGTTCCTTCGTTAGCTCGGCCGTGCTCACCTATTGTGACGGCTAGGGACAATGTGGAGGATCACATTACAACAGGTTGCCCTCCGGTTTTTTCACGTCCACGCACTTTCTGTGCAAACGAACCTGAGATAGTTAAAACTGGATTCGATCATATGCTTCAGTTATGCGTAATTCGACCTTCGAACAGCTCTTGGGAGACCCTGCTGCACATGTTACCGAAAAGTCTTCGGTGATTGGCGATCTTGTGGCGATTACCGTGTTCGGAACAACTGCACAATCCCAGGCAAGTAACCCATACCGCGTGTCCACGACTTTTCTTTGGAACTTGTTGGCACTACTACTCTCTCTAAGTTAGATCTAGTACGCGCCTATCATCACATCCCGATCGCCGGAGTGAACAATCCAGAGACAGTTATTGCAACACTTATTGGAATTTTCGAGTTCATAAGAGTGCCATCCTAGCTCCGCAATGCAGCTAAAATTTTTAGCAATTCATAGACGAAGTGTTGTATGCATTTCCTGTCGCCTACGTCTAGGTAGACGGTGTTTTCAGCGTTGGCCACTCAAACGAGGCGCGACTTTTTAACCTTCATGCTGTTTTTGACCGCTTTGCGCAGTGTGATATTAAAATCAACATCGACAGGCGTGCCACAGGTGTCCACAGTTTACAGTCATATTTTATAGTTCACTTTTGTATGTTAGTGTACATACTGCTTCGTGAACTTCGTCAGTGCAGTTGTTCGAGACCATCACTTTTTGAATTGAATCGTCTTTTTGGTAGTATGTGTGTCGCGCGAACGCTGGTAGCTATAAAGAAAGGCGGTTTTACAGGTGGCTTACCCATTTTAAGTGAATGCAGCCTGTAGATTCAAGGGATATTAAATATTATCTTGTCCACCACGAATGGTCACCTTAATTCGGCTTTCAAGTGGGCGCCAACAACATTTAAAACTAACCATAGTAATTTCCATTGTCGCTGACCACATACCGCCCATTGACCTCAACTGTGTACGTGCAACAGAACAGGTGTTGTTTGAACTCTAACCAAACCTCAATATATAAGCCCAGATTATTTAACTGTGAACGACCTCATCGAGTGTCTTCGTGGAATCTAAGAGCTCAGGGCAATGGAACAGCTGTGCGAACTACAATAAGTCTCGATACAAAAGTAACTAGTGAAGTCAAGGGCTGGACCCGACAAAGATTGACAATGTTTGTGAGGCGTCCAATGGAGTTGGAAAGTATTCGGGTTGTTCTAAGCGTAGCTGATGATGCGAAGCAACGGGGCTGAAAGTTACTCCAACACATAGGATGTTTTGAACTGGATGGCAACCACTGGCGTCCTAGAAAGAACCAGCGAACGCATGTAGCAAAGTTTCATTCCAAAACTTGTTGTGTCGTTGTTTTTACTCCAGTCAAGCAAAAATATATAATGCGGTCTGATGCAAAAGTTATGCAATGTTAGCAAAATGAAGTACGAAATAGTGAAAACTTTACAATAGCATCAACTGGATTTGCCCCATGGTCAAGAGAGCTTTCCAACGCAAGTATATGGCCTGGAAGGCATATATTCAGCAAAAGGAGTTTATAAACTTTATGGCATACAAAAATTCCGAAACGAAGCGATTAAGATAGCAAGGAATGCTTGTCTCATCTATGAGCTTAACCTGCTTTCCTAAAAAAGGAAATTGGGGCCTCACTTTTCTATAATGGAGAGGTTACAACGACTGACAAGGGCATAGCGGACGCATTCATGGCACGGTTCCAAAGTGTTTTTCGCTCAGACAATGGAGCACCTGAGCCCCATCCTAACACCGTGTGTTTCGGCATGGTGGATCAGGATATTGCGCCCCACGAAGTTGAGCGAGCAATATTCCAACTAAACAGTACAAAGTCCGCAGGACCCGACAGTATCCACTCGGCTATCCTGAAAACTCTGGCCAAATTGCTGGCGTCGCCTTTTACCCAGCTGTTTAATCTCACATTGGAAACAAGAGTAGTTATGAGGGACTGGAAACAAGCCACTTTAATTTCTATCTTCAAATATGGTAATCGTTCAGAGGTCGGACATTAAAGACCAGTAAGCCAAACTAGTGTCGTTAGCGAAATTTTTGAACGCATATTACGTGAGAGGATCTGTCGATTTCTCTGCGAGCAGAAATTCTTCATAGCATATCAACATGGCTTCCTTGGAGGTAGATCCTGTCTCACCAATCTGCTGATGTTCTTGGACACTGCCATGGAGAAGCTGGATAGAGGGGAATTGGTTGAGGTGTGCTACCTAGATTTTCAGAAAGCCTTCGACTCTGTCAACCACAAGCTTTTGGACTGGGAGCTACGGAAGGCTGGAATTTCCCCTAGAATCTGCAGGTGGATACAGACGTTCCTAGTTGGAAGATCATGAAGGGTGAGAATAGTAGGAGGACTGTCAGACAGGGGTTCCCCGTTAAGCGGAATACCTCAAGGTTCACCCTCGACCCTGTGCTCTTCCTGGTATATATAAATGACGACCGACAACCTGGTCGGTCTATGTTACATGTATGCAGATGATACAAAGCTGGTGGGAAATGCGTTTGACTTGGGCGTTCTGCAGGAGGACATTAAAATGGGATTTAAGACTGAATGTCCTCAAAAGTAATATCCTTGCAAATGCTACTCATTCGACCCCTAGGTATATAAGGGATGCACATGGACGGGCAGTCGAACTTGCAACAAAACAGCAAACGAGAGACGTGGGTATCCATGTCAATAGCGCGTTTGCTCCAACTGCCCAGTGTGCTGCAGCCGCGACGAAAGCACGGGGAGCATTGAAGCGACCAAAATCTGCGATCGCTAACCCATGTCCAGCAATATTCATTCCACTATACTCGGCCATAGTTCGACCCCAACTGAAATATTGTGCCCAGGCGTGGTCACCGTATCTAAAAAAGGTCATAGCCGTCCTCGAAAAAGTACAAAAGCTCGCCACACGTATGGTATGGGGTATGAAGGGTCTTAGTTACCAAGACCGACTAAGCTCGTTGAACTTATTCTCGCTCGAACGCCGGCGGGTAAGAGATCTTAATGAAGTGCGCAAAATTACCCACCACACCGACACAAGCCCACCGGAATGTTTGTTTGTGATACGTTAGGACAGAGATTTAAGAGGACAGGTTCATGATCAGGAAAACAAGATCACGATTTGCAGTTAGGTTTAACTTTTTCACCAACTGGGTAGTCAACTCGTGGACTAAATTACTTGTAAAGATTCTGGAGGCCTCCAGGGTATATGTATTAAAAACGGCGCTAGACAAATGTTGGAAAAATGATTCGTTCATGCTGTTCAGGCCAACCTGGATTTGTTGTTTGTTTCTTTTATCCCTACCTTCAGACCACCTCCGAAAGCACCCGCACCGGCGGAAAACGCAGTCTTGTCAATCTCCGGATTACACCGGTCAAACATCAGGGCGCCAACAGGCTCAGTCCTTCGTCAAAGCGTGGATTTGAAATTAAAGTTGGAATATTGAAAGGCGTTCTTCAGAAGCTTTTGTCCATGAGTGAGCGGTAACCAGCTAGTTGGCCATGCATCAGCGACAATTTCTGAGGCCGTGCTGTTCCGGTGCCAACTTGACGAGAGTAGTTTGTTTTCACACAATAATTTCTGAAAATTCAATGGAATGAAAACTATATCAGGTTTAGGTAACATAATACAAATAATCTTGCAAAAAAAGTATAAAACATGACATTTCACAGCAACTGTTCGCCAGTATGGTGTTTCAAGGCCAAAACGAGTTGGAAACGGCCATTTAGGCGCAAAAAGAGATTTTTCAAAATTTTCATGGAATATTAAAATGCATATTACGGGACAAATATATAGATTTGATCAAATATACCAGTGGTGTTGCAATGAGAAAAGTCAGGTGTACCTGGAAATTGCCCATATTCGCACTTTTGTTGAAAAAAATGTCACAATTTTTTCGATAAAAGCATAGTGTTGGCGTTGTTCCCGAAACTCATTTCACCGTTTGCTTGGACTTATCAAGCCAAATGCCAAGCGTATGCGACGATGAAAATCAACCACTGTTTTGAGGCATATTTACAACGTAGTGGCTGTGAATGTTATGCTATTTTCGAACGACCAGTGTAGCAAAATTGTGAAAGCTTCCTCTAACGTCAGACGTGTTCTTCCCAAAATGGAATCTTTTCGAACAGAATAATGCCGCTTATATGGTTCAGACTTCCACCGATAGTTGTCCAACACAGAACCATCCCTCACTAAAATAGCAGGGGCACGGCATACGCAATTCATGCGGTTCTTCAAAACACCGTGT
>LUCH01002365.1:27821-65799 GCA_013368495.1 Paragonimus heterotremus
AATGGCCGTTTCCAACTCGTTTCGGCCTTGAAACACCATACTGGCGAACTACACAGTTGCCCATTTCACTTTGTCTTGTAAAATATTGTTCGTGTTTACTTCAGTGACATGTACCCTTGAGGTACATTCGGGAATGTACATACGTCTCTAAGGTTGCTGCAGCACGCAAGTCATTTCACGCTCTCTCCGAATCAACCAATGAAATTGGAGAGTGGATCATACCAATGAAACAGCGAGTGAAAACTGGCCACGGCATTGGGCAATTTGGTAAGCAAACCGCAAGTCAATTCACAGGCGACGCCGTGCACAGTGCTTTTGCTCGAAGCTCATACCATGTCATTCACCTTAGATCTGACTGATCTTCAAGTGCGGGAGTCACGTCACTTGAAGTTGAAGAAGTGATGCTCTTTTCTGTTGTTTCCGTTAAGACTTATGAGCTTTTGAAAGCTTATGAAAAAAGAAAAAGGTTGCGGCAAAAGACATGGAAAAGGCTTACGTTTATACTTAAGTACACATTAGTACTTGACTATAAACGTAAGCCTTTTCCATGTCTTTTACTGCAACCTTTTTCTTTCTTTCATAATTATGTACTGAACCATCAGTGCCGTGTAGCATGGCAACTAGATACTGTCATAGCTTTCGTATTTCCAGACTGTAGTGACTCGCCTTTGTTGCACATTGGTCACACGGTTTACATGTAGCCCGTATACTAAGTTTGTCCGTGTAAAAGGCCATGCTTTACAACGTTTCGGCTGTTATACCTGGTTTTCTACTTCTTCCATTAGTGTTTCCCCAGAGATGTACCACGCATTTGGAGTAACCAATCTGGACTGCAACGAACTCAACTGCGATGGCTGTCGATCATCCAGGCAGCTGTTTGATAATAAAGCAAGCAGCATCGACAGTTCGATAGCCACAACTGCTGTAGGATCGAGCGAACCGAAGGCGATCGGTTGAGGATAACGCAACGAGTAGACAAAGAGTATATTGTCAACCTGTGTGGTCAACACGAGAACGAACGAATCCCAAGACGAAACGATAACAGAGCGGATCAACAAACAAGTACGCAGCGGGGTCTTGCTTTCGAGTGCGCGGAGTACTTGTCGGTATCTCTACTCGTTCAAACAAATGTTTAAATACATACAAAATTTGGGAACAAAGAGTACAAATGGCACTGGTTGCTCTAACATAATTGACAACAACGAGTACGGTCGCTACAGAGCTCCCACCTAGTACTCAACCAGAGTGCTGACTGACAATTTTGCAATGTGTCAATCGGTCGAAACCGTTGACACGAGCATGAATGATCCAATTTACTCCTGCCACACAGCTCTCGTTTATGGCCTGTTGAAGAAGGAGAGGGAATAATTGCCAGTGGTTTGAGGGAGCACGGTTTAGAGGGTTAATAGTCATAGGCAAGCAGGGGCATTGAGGACCGGCCAGTTGTAATCGACCTTGTGGGATCGTAGCGTCGTTCGCGTCTGTTGTACGCGGTCTTTGCAGAATTTCGAGTTTTCCAGCATCCTCTCGCGGTGAGTGGCCTCGGTATCCAAGTTAACTCTCCGTATCTAGAATATACAGTACTTATTAAGGATAACTTATTAACTCAGTAAGTTATTAATGATAACTTCAGCGGGGTTGTGTGTTTTTACTGCACGTCGCACTAGGTCGTTTTCCCCAGGTACGAATTAACCAGACGCGAAATACAAAAGGCCGTGGAGAGAAGAGACCGAATGTTTATTGCACGAAATATACAGATGGTCTCTTATTGCGCTAGAAATGGCACCGACACGTAAGTTAGCTAGAGAGGCTAGAGACCGGCCGTCGGCGAGCGATTAACCCGGAAGTGTGTGACACACGTGTGCGTTCGGGTTCGCGCCACAGTCATATGACATGCAGACAAACAATCGAACAACATGCATCATGCGAACTTTCTTAATGACCTAGGTACAATATGCAACTATTAGGTTTGGAACTATTTTACACATCATACCGCAGGCAGGCCGGTGAAATCTCCAGGTCGCTACACGTTCATTGCGTCGAAAAGAATGAAGCGTTTTCATTTTTTATTCTTTTTTTTTTATAGAAAAAACCCTGTTGACAGTGTTCGCTGTGGGTGAAGCCATCTAAGATTAACTCGGTAAGAAAATGCAACAACAACAATAATAAGAACTGGGTACGGCGGACGTCCACATAGTCTGCAGATTGCACCGGCCTCCGCAACTCTCGACCACGTCTGCTCTGGAGACTTGGCTCTGTCGAGGCATGCGGAGTCGCAACCGAAATCGGATCTATACGAACGTTGAGCAATGCACTAGCTGTTGAGGATGTTATTGGTCGAGAATCAATGTCCACCACGGGTACTTCTAAGAACGCTGGCATCAGACTATCAATAGAGATAATCTGGCGTTTACCCTTGCGTTCCAACACGAAAGTTTTATCATAGCGTGTGAGTACGCGGAATGGACCTGTATCGGGCGGGTGTGAAGGTCGTCGAAGAGTAACCGTACGCACCTGAACGTGAGAACAAGCTGATAGACTAGGATCTACGTATGTTGACATCGTCTGTTCCCTTGGTGGAGTCGGTCAAAGTCGTATAATGTGTTCGGACTGACCCCATAACCTTCCATCACGAGCTTTCTGAAGACGAAACTGAGAAGCTGATAGCCGACAACCTAGCGCGAACGGCACGCTTAGTGGCTCTCTTAGTTGACCTACAGCTGGCTCAGTCATAGTCAGCGATAACCCCGCTACCGCGCCCAGCGTCTCTCAAGAAATCCACTCCATTGCCGACTCCAGCAACTCGCACTCATTCAGAAAAAATTCTTTCAAATGCGCTTATATTAACGTCTAAAGTCTGACCAGTAAACTGAGTGAACTGACTGCACTTTGGCTCGCAGGTGACTTGTTTATTGTCAGAATTACTAAATCGTAGCCTTCACCAACTCATCTAGATCCTGTGCCTGATATAACAAACATGCTTCCCTTTCGAAATAATAGAATATTGGATAGAGGAGGTGATGTTGCTCTTTATATCCGTGACTGTTTCCGGGCTACTGTTCTGTCTCACCCAATGTTCACTATCTTTTCTGAATCCGTCTTGTGCTCCACTGCACTAACCAACTTCGACAGCTTGTTATTTGGCGTAATCTATCAGCCTCCCTGCTTTTGCTCTGAACTCGACGGGCGAGCCTGTCCGGACTCCACTGTATTCCCTCCTTAGGATAGTCAAATAGCCTAAAATGAGTGACTTTAACCTGCCACAAATCGACTTTCAATATTGCTCGCACAAAGCCCCCGTCTCCGCAATGTCTGCAATATTTGTAGTCGCAGTTGCAGCTGCTGGCCTTAAAGAACATGTGACTGACTGTACAGGGTAACGCAATGGTCACACTTCTGCTCGTCTAGATTAAACATTCACTAATGAGGAACTAATGACATATAACTTAATGGTGGACGCCCGCTGGGCACTTATAGAATTGTGTACCTTCATTGCTGTCATTTTCCTTTTCTCCCTTTTCTCATTTATCTCTTCCTTCTCCGTACAGTCTTCCCCTCTATTATTCCACTGTTATACAACAGAACGGTGTAACTACCCTAAGTGCTCGACCACTGCTAACTGCCTTTACATTCAACATAATCTTTAAAGTCTTACCACTTCAGCAGTTCATGTGACCATAACAGACGGACAACAATCTTACTGTCAAACTGAGACCAAATCTGCTGTGAAACCACACATCTCGCACCGATGGCTCATGCCGGAATACCTTGAAGTGGGAATATTATACAATTATTATAATTTCATCTCCGCAAGAAACCAGTGAAAGGATGAAATTTAAATCACAATGTTTTTCGAATAGATCTCGAAAAATAAACCTTTCTTTTTTGGTGGGAAATAGGTTTTGCACAACAATTACGTGCTTCATGACTGGCCTGTGAAATTTGAGCCCAGCAGCCGATTCCACCGGGGTGGACGATGATTCCGTCAATCACAATGCAAATAATTCGTATCACGCATTCCCGATCCAACACGCACTCCTTTATCGTCAGCTCCGTTACATGCAAGTACACCAGCTCAGTTAGCCTGTTCAATAAACTTTCGTGATCTCTGACCCACCCAAAAACCCCGGATAGTTGCAGTAACTGAATTTTAGCTTAACGCTTTCCTTGTGGACTCTGAAATTGAAGTCGATGGTATTTTGCTATTACTGGCTAGTAGGGCCAAAAATAAGTGTGGTGGGGCAGCCCTCTTTTGAGTAGCACCACTTCAGGCTTTTCATTGTGACAATTCGAAACTTACTGTGACTCCGGAAGCAGTCTGGTACACTTTTCGCCCGACTGATGCTGGTCTTTGGTTGGTTGGAGTGCTGTGCAGACCTCCGTCTTCTAAATATGCTGGAGACGAACTCATCTCAGGAGGTTTAGAAACTATCATCTCTAAGCTTTCATCATATACTCTTGATGGTTTATTCTAACTTCCTAGAAATAAACTTCACCGCGTTCTCGTACGTGGCCTCCGAAGACTTCATAACAGTACGTTTCCTCGGTTTATCTGAAACGTTGGGTTTAACTGAACATGCATCATATTCCATACGTTGACGAAATTATTGTACTCCCCTGTACCTCTCGGGCCAAGCGATCATGTATTGATCTGCTTCACTTTTATTTACAACATTAACCTAATCTGTTCCGTCATTAGTACCCGTAGGAACTATCGCAAAATGAATGTAGATACATTGCGTCCCTACTTGGTAGCTCAGAATTGGGACGAATTTAATGTCCCATTGAGTTCATGAATTATGGCTTAAGTTGACGGTTGATTTCGTCACAACTCTTGAGGAGTCTACACTACTGACGGTTCGGAAACAATAAGTCACCATGTCAACTTCACAGTCAAACACTCAAGCTTATCCCTAAATGGCGTGTGTGAGCGTGTTACAGATACTCCCCGTCCGTTAGTAATCGGATTGTCTATGCATCAGTCAGACATCAGTGCACCACGGTTATCCGAGAGAATCGCTTGCATCGTCAACAACGGTTAATAGCACGTTTCGTCAATGACCTGGAAAGGCTGTTTCCATATACATCTTTGATTCGGAAAGCTCAGGTTTCTTCCGGACTTACGAGCTCTGATGCGGAAGCCGCATGGACTTTACAGTAGCACTTTCGCTCAGACTCCCTCAGCTCCTCATATTCGAACTGCGGACCTGACAGACGCCATTAACACCCTGGATACTTCATCTATAGCTTTTCTTGCTAGGCCTCTGTGCCGTCAGGATAGCTGTTCTGATCCTGGTTGTATTCCACCCACGAGCATTGCACGAAGCCTTTGAGCAACCCACTAAGCCCCTTAGTCTGCTATTTACACAGTCCATCTCAGGTGTCTTAGTACGTAACAGTTGGAGGCTTGTTTATATTACTCCTATATTTAAGGGTGATAGATACAATCATCCTGGTGATTATCGTCCAGTCGGTATGTTGTTCTGCTTGCCAGAAATATCGGAGGCGCTTGTTTGTGACTCGCTGCACTATTACTTGTCTTGTAACTTCTTTGCTGATGTTCTGCATTCTTTTAGGGTCGTTCTTGCACGAATCTGCTGAAAGCCGGTGAGTAGTGCACGAAATCAGTGGACTGGGTTATTAGCGTTGATGTCGTTTACGTTGATTTTGCCAAAGCGTTTGATCGGATGAACCACTCGGCTTCGGTTGACAATCCTTACTACTATGGGGTGCAACGTAACCTCGTCACGTGGCTGGAGTCATACTTTGTCAATCGACATTATCGCGTACCCGTCAACTGTGAGTACTCCAGTTGTCGTGACAGCTTCAGTAGTATGCCTCATCATCATCAGACGACACTACTTCAGTGGTTCACATTGATGCTTAGCTGTCTCACAGCCACGAAGAAAAAAGCGAACCCTACATAGGAAGAGAAAAGAAAAAAAAAAGAAGATGCAGGGAAGGGGACCTAACTACTCAAAAATAGCAACGCCCATATTCAAACATACAACATCAAGATGCCTACACCTTGCGAACAAACGCCCGAGATGTAAGTGAACGTAAGGCCAGCTTCAGTTCTTTATCTTCATCGGCGATCTTTCTCTCTCGATTTCGTTTCCGCTGCTACTGTTCGCAAATGACGTTAACATTTGGCGGCCATTGAATGCATCCAGCGCCTAGTCTGTACTGCAAAATGCTCAGAATGTCTTTTCCAACTGGTCTCAGACAAATCAGCTTGCATTCAACGCTGAGAACTGTCAAATGTGCATATTCGTTACTACTCGAATACATCTGTCATTTGAATGACTGCTCATCAGTCGGTTCTCGTAGGGTAGGACTTGTAACGAATAGCCTTGCGAGAAGTAACCGAGAGCGCAGAGAAGACAACGCCTGATAGAAAGGCTTTGATCAATCAGAAAACGAGGCATGTGATCTATAACATAACGAATAGAAAAGGTAGATTACGATACTGTATGGGGGGATCAGTATAATAGGGAAGAGAATAATATGATGCAGAAATAAAATATGACATTCTCCCCCGCCATGTAAAAAAGTAGCTGACATATTAAAGATAATGGCAAAATTGTAAAGCGAGGTCACGCCTCGCGATTTCGAATTAAGGTCTAACCTTTTGTTGGTGGGACAGAAGATTTTCAACGTTTGTTTCTGGTACACTAGTAGTTTCTGTCGTGTCTGATGCGAGCATATTCGGGGTTACTCTCTAACAGTTCAACTTCTCCCACTAAAGGATCGTACTTCGATGTTCGGACATTCTTCCGATATAGTACTGGTCCGGCCGTAACGAGCCACTGAGGCAGACTAGTTCCTGTGGGGGATTTCCGATTATGCAGAAACATGCGTTCGTGAGGAGTAGCGTTGGTAGCAGTACACAGCAATGACCTGATAGCGTGCAGCGCGTCCGGAAGCACGTACTCCCACTGGTCAACATTCAGTGCTTTGGAACGTAGGGAAAGAGAAGCAGTTTTCCATATAGTGCCATTGAGCCTTTCAACTTGACCGTTGCCTTGTGGGTTGTAACTCGTGGTCCTGGTAGTGGCCACACCTCAGTCGTGGAGGAATTGTCTCAACTCCTGCGACATAAATGTAGATCCTCGATCGGAATGAACGAATGAGGGCATACCAAACATGGGAAGAAGGTCGGTTAAACGGGTGATGACAGTGGATGCGGACATATCTGGGCAGGGAAAAGCGAATGGGAAGCGAGAGAATTCGTCAATAACAGTTAGTATGTAGGGATTACGAATGGAAGAGGAAATTGGTCCTTTGAAATCGATACTTAGACGTCCAAAGGGCTGCGTTGCTTTAATTAAAGGACTATTGGAAGGACTGTAGAATTTCGGCCTTAGCTGGGAACAAATGGAACATTGTTGAGAAACAGACTTGACATTGTCCAGGGAAAAAGGCAAATTCTTTGTTCGAACAAAGTGAGACAAACGGGTAATTCCAGGGTGGCAGAGAGAATCATGGAGCTTTTTAAGACAGTCGATAGAAGGAGTTGATGCACAAAATGCTCGAGATAAAGTATCGGCTGCAGGATTATCTGAATCAGGGCGATATACAACATCATAAGAGAATTGAGATAGTTCGATCCACCAACGTTGAATTTTATCATTTTTGATCTTACTAGCAATTTTCTTATCATACATAAATGCAAAAGAACGTTGATTGGTTAGTAGCTTGAAATGTGTTCCAATCAGATAATGTCGCCATTTCCGGATAGCTTCAGTAATTGCGTAAGTTTCCTTTTCAATAGCGAAATGATTTCGTTCGGTTGCAGAGAGAGTACATGAGAAAAACGCCACGGGGCGGCCACTCTCATTTAGTGTAGCCTGATAGAAAGGCTTTAATCAATCAGAGAACGAGGCATGCGACCTATAACATAACGAATAGAAAAGTTAGATTACGATGATATATGGAGGGATCAGTATGCTAGGGAAGAGGACAATATGATGCAGAAATATAATATGACAGGACTTAGGGACGTCCGTTCCGCATTATCTATCGACCCCCCTCAATGTGAATGCAAATGTTAAAAAAGGCTGCAACGCTTTGGAAGTATTCAAACGACTCTTCGGGCAGTTCGGTCTCTTCTGTTTCCAATTTCTCTATAATAGCTGCATCCGGCCACACCTTGAAAATGAATCTGCTGTTCGACCTCCCTTCCTTCAGGAGGATAAACTGCTCCTCGAAGTTATTCGGCGGCGTGCGACGAAGGATGTCGCAACCAGACTGGACCTTGACGCGATGTGACGGCTTGCCCATGTCGACGATCTGTTGCGCTAAACTGGATGGTGTAGCCTCCACGCCGACAGAGTCACTCATGCCAGGCAGGCCAATAGGTAGAGGTCTGACAAACCACAGTCTCCTGGTCCTCCACGTTGGGGGTTGGAAGAGCTTTGGCATCTTTTTTTCGAAAGATGTACCAGTCCTGGTACACTGTCATTCACCCACTTCCTTGAGGTACAGGCTTTTGAGTCAAACGCTTTGGTTATAAAGCTTAATCGTTCTCTTGTATAGGTCTGGGCGCCCTGGCAATATCTTGGCGCACACACAACCATGAATAATTACAACACAAGTAATTCCATACAGCATCGGCCGTCTCGCATTATAAACGGGGTCGCCCTGTCTGCTGCATACAACAAGGTGGATAAGCGAAAACATGCTACTGCTGACCCCTCTTCCACTGTCCTATCAAGTTTAGCTCTCAGGCACCTCTTAACTCCCTGTTTTGGTGACTATTCTGCAGGTCCCACAATGGATATAACTAATCGTAGTAACACTGTGTCGGTAGGTTCCATCTCCTCACTCAGCTTTAGACCTCCCTCATCCCTTGCGGATTAATAAAGGCGCTTTCAACATACGCACTCAAAAACAGATAAGTCAACAGGCCGCTCTTGAACGAACCTTGGGCTCTTTACATGCCAATGTCTGTTGTGTTTTAGGGACTAGAATCCAGGACAGTAGTCAACGTATGGAACCAACAGGACCCGCAGTCTACTCGATACTGGTTATACGCTTCGGGTGACTTCACGGTCGCCGCTACCGGTCAGGCTGGCATGGGTATAGTCCTCAACACGATGGCCGCAGCCGCATTGGTAGATTGGATTTCTGTCGGCTTGGCGAGTTCTGTTAGGGCTAGATCTAGACGCAAAGCCTTCAGAAATCTTTTACTTGTGTCCGCTTACACTCCAGCTGACTAGTTACGCTGGTGTCATGGGCGCCTTTCATGCTGATCTGGCCGCTCTCTTTCGGTCGTCATGTGGCTCTGATATAGTCGTTCTGGCCGGATATATGATTACTCAGGTCGGCCGCCTTGGTGAAGTCAAATCTCGTCTAGGTGGCAGGTTTGGGATAACACCACATTGTTCGAATAATTGTGGGTGACTGTTGCACCTGTGCGTTGAGCATAAGCTATTTTTGGCCAGTACTAGTTTTAGGCATCTTGCGCGTCATTGCTATACTTAATGCCCTCCTTCTCTGAATCAGGCCTGGTCTCAGATAGATCACATAGCTGTTAGTCATAGGTGGCGGGGTTCCATTCATGACTCGTTCTTATCGGAGCACGTACTTGGATTCAGATCATGCATTGGTGCGTTGTCGTTTCGTTCTTACCTTTGTTGGGCAACGACTCCACCGACAGTAGCGATTAGCTGTAGAGAAACTGGCTTTCTAATCTGTAAAGCATAAGTACTAAACCAGCTTAGAAAGCTGCCTTGGTGGTACTCACTCCGAAGATCCTAATAGCTGCTGTACACAAATCTCACAGGCTATTCAGAAAGCAGGTACTGAAGCACGCGGCACATCATCATCATCATCATAGACAGCAATACATCAGTGGTTCACGCTGATGCTTAACTGCCACACAACCATGACGGAAAAGGAGAAAGGAAAAACCTATATGAGAAGAGAGTAAAAAAAGGAGTGGAGGGCAATGGACCTAACTACTGAAAATAACTACGTTTATATTCAAACATACAACATCAAGGCGCCTACACCTTGCGAACAAACAACCGAGCTGTAAGTGAAAGTTAGACGTCATCAGCAAGACAGCTTTCTTACGGCACAAGGGTACAGGGATATATGGGCTAAACAAACATTAGATTTCAGAGAAATCTCTGGGGTTGTTAGAAGCCAGACGGAAGGTTCCTCCTGGTAGTTCACATAATAAGTTTAGAAGAGATATCTGTAGGAAACTGAAACGTTATCTAAAGGCTGATCGTGAGGCGTGGTTGATGGAGAAAGTTAAGGAAATGGAAATCGCTTTTGTCTCAGGGAACACCAGTAGACTCTTCAAGCTGATCCATGCTACTGGTCCCAGGCGGCCGTCTGTTAGTGAAGCTATCAGCGAGGCAGATGACATACTAATCTGTACTAAGTCCAGAAGGTTAGAGAGTTAGGCGGAACACTGAGGGTCATATTAGCTGGCCGCCTGCTTCTACCTTGCTGCCACCACAAACTTGTGATGTAACGCCCTGGTCAGTAGATTTAGAACCACCCACTGAGACTGAGGTTCGCAGTTGCATCTCGGCTCTCAGTCGTGATAACACTGTTGGTCCGGATGATGTCGTGCGGTTACTTTTTAAAGAAGGTGGAGAGGTGTTTGTTGAGTCATTCACTCAGCTGTTTCACCTTGTGTGTATGGTGGAGACCATCCCTCCGTGCTGGGGTCACGCGATAATAGTTCCTATATTCAAGAAGGGTATCAGGAGCTCTTGCGAAAACTATAGGGGAATTAGTTTGACTCCATTCATTTCTATGGTTCTGGCATCCACTATACTTCGTCGACTCACTGTAGTTCTTGAGATAAACTCTAGAGAAGAACAGGCAGAGTTTCGTCCTGGCCGAGGATGTATGGATCACATTTTTACCCTTTGTCAACTTTCGTAGCAGCGTCATGTGTACTGCCGGCCAACAATTGCCGCATTCCATGACTATAGAGGTGCGTTCGATTCGGTGGATCGATGTACACTTTTAGAATCGTATAAACGCAGGGGTGCGGCGACCAAGTATGTGAACATACTGTCGGCGTTTTATTCCCATACTTCAGCTCAGGTTCGGGTTTACCGTGAGCTATCTGACAGTTTCAGCACTATGAGCGGCGTTCGTCAAGTCTGTCCCCTTTCACCATTTTTGCTCAGTTTCGTCATGGACGAAATAATGGAGGATTGTCTCTGGCAGTCACAAGATGCTGGTGTGAACCTTCCACCTGGTGGAATGCTGACTGATCTTGATTATTCTGACGATAAGGTGTTACTGTTTGACAACTTTCAAGCTGCACAAGCATCGCTAAACGCAAATTCGCGTTCTACTAAGTACTTTGGAATGCACTTTGCAGTCTCAAAATGCAAAGTGCTTCTGCAAGATTGCTGTGATTACATAGGTCTAATGTTAGGTAATGAAGTTATAGAGGTTGTTGACCGGTTCGTTTACCTGGGAAGCTGCACTAACGGCGGTGGCGGTGCAAGGAATGAAATAGAGGTGCGTATCTCTAAGGCTAGGGCGGTATTTCCAAAACTGGGGGCATCTTTGGCGACAGACAGATATCTGTCTGATGTTTAAAGGCCGCGTATTTAGGGCAACAGTGAGGAGCTGTTACTTTACGGCAGCGAAACTTGATCGTTCCGAGTAGAAGACGTGAACCGTCTTCAGGTATTTGACCACCGATGTTTGCATTCGACCACGCGTATTGGGCGACACCAACGAGTAAGTAGCGAGGAGCTTGGGAGGTGAATATTTTCTAGTGATTGTCAGACTAGTTCTTCTGTTCAATCTTTACATTTGCACAGACTTAAGTGGTTAGGTCATGTACTAGGGATGTCAGCTAGTCATCTGCCACGCCGGACACTGTCTGCTGACGCTGCGGCCGGCTGGTGTAAGGTGCGAGGTGGATAGAGGTTGACCTGGCGTAAAGAAATGAAATCGTTCATGAAGAGGTTGGCCACTGTAGATCGGATTCGGCTCTCGGGCTGGGACCCTCGTGAATCACAGAGTCAGTGGCTAGAGACCTCAGGTGAGATGGCGACTAACCGAGCTCAGTGGCGTGAATGTTGACGTTATTTGACTGAATTATCTGCGAAGTAAGTGCACTTAATGACACGGGGCAGTGAAAGCCGTAGAAAAGCTGTCTTGCTGATGGCACTTTGTCTTCACTTACAGCTCAGTTGTTTGTTTCCAAGGTGTCATCATCATCATCATAGACAGCAATACATCAGTTGTTCACACTGATGCTTAACTGCCACACAACCATGAAGAAGAATAAAAAGCAAACTCTGTTTAGGAAGAGAATAAAAAAGGGAGAGGGGAGGAGACCTAATCAATAAAAATAGCTACATCTACATTCAAGCATACAACACCAAGGCGCCTACACCTTGCAAACAAACAGCCGAGCTGTAAATGAAGGTAAGTTTAGGCGCCTTGATGTTGAATGTTTGAATATAGACGAAGTTGTTTTTAGTAGTTAGGTCCCCTCCCCTTTTTTTCTCCTCCCTACACAGGGTTTCCTTTCTTCCTTCGTGGTTATTTGGTAGTTTAACATCAGTGTGAACCACTGATATAATGCTGTCTGTGATGACGATTCAAACTACTCCTAATCCTTCCGCGGATTCTTTTGAATTTTTTTCAACTTTGGTTTCGCTATCTTCCTGGACGCACTTACTACCTCTGATGTCGACGAACAGGCAGCTTCAATTACGACAACGTCTATATACTCTAGATGGCATTATGCCAATCGTCCTGGGTTGTGTTGCGATCTTGTTCATGTGTAACCTATCGGTAGTTCGAACGTGGGATTTACTTATTACTTGGTGGTTTGTTTTCTTTCAGCTTCTGTGATCCTGAGGAGACGGCTACATAACCATTCCTTCGCTTTTATGCCTTTTAATTCCCGAGTTTATGCCCACTGTCACGGGTTGGGTGGTGGGCCGCAATATGTGGGTAATGTGGCTACAGAGCCTATGGCACTGGGCTCCCCAACCGGAGGTCTGAGTCCACCTCAGATATCTATCACAGGAACACAATTTCTTCCAGGTTTTCTCATGGGTGATACCACACAACCTAAACCGCAAACATCACAAGCAGTATCCTACGTCAACTCCCGACCAATGCAACTCTCACCGATTCATGCCTCTCCGACCACTGTTAACGGTGGACCCAAACTTATACAGGTTCGTTTTGTTGATCATCTTGTATATAGTTTCTTGCTATTGTTATCCCATGACTTGTTAAAACTGCAGTGGCTTGCGAAAGGCAGCAGCAGGTTGACGCGCTGTCCTTGATTTCAAGTGGACTGCGTCATTTTCGGTGCTCATACGATTTTGTGGATGTTTTCCTCATCATGTGGTTTCGTGATCGAGTTCATCATTCATTTATTTACGAACGAAATGTCAATGCGCAAGACATTTTACACGCTATTATTGGCCTTTTTCAAGTTTATCAGTGGGAACCAGTGTTTCAAACCATTTATTTACGCATGAGCTGCTGCTGATGGTTGACATTGACAGAAGTAAAAGTTCGCAACTATTTAAATTATGGTCAGCTGACCATCTGTTCAAGACAGGCAAACCCGATTAAGGTAGTTCTGAGTTCGATGTTTTAGGAAGATGTACCCTAAAACGACGTCATATGCACATTCAAAAATCACAATTCCGTCTACCGATGGCATTTTACGGGTGTGGGCTGAGAGTAGAAAAACGACAGGTCAAATCTTTGGTGTACACCACAGTTAGGTGTCATGTTAGAGGGCACAATGTTTTCGAAGTGAGCCCATTGTGTTATGTTGGTTACGCAGCTTATCAATAGATTAGATGCCGTAACCCTATATCGGTTGGCAGTGCTCAGTTAGCGCATTTCAATGCATTTGTATAATTAAAAAAAAACAGGCGGGTGATCATGAATTTTATGTGAAGTGTTGATGAGCCGAAGTGAACTGTTCGCAAGATTGATGCTGCATACTAATTACACCAACTATTGAACATGAAGGTGTAACATTTCTGGTCTAGTTTTGAACAGTCTGATTGTTCATGTGGTAGAGGTGACTGATTGTCTGCTATCTCGATCATTCCTGGTTGATTCTGCAACTGAGTAACGCAATGTAACAAAGACGGCTTAGGATAGTGAAGACAGTTGCAAAACATCAATCTTTCATGTAGTGGATCCAACAGTTCAAACAAGACGTTAGAAAAGATGACAGTCGGTATGCTTTTGTGGTGTAAATGTTACCTTTGTTTTGTCGTGTCCGACTTCCTACTGTCGATGCAGTTTTATACAATGATCTCTTTACACTTATCGTTCGTCTTGACCGTTCGCAGTCTGGCTACGTAAGCCACAGCCTCCTGTTTTCTGATTGGTTCACTGTTAGACGAGTCACATATGCGGTTAACATGGCATTCGTTCTTCCGCCTGATTCAGTGTGTATTCTCAGGCTTCGTATTTGGATTCTGTGCGTTTAATCGGGGTTTACCGAGTTTACTGTGAAGCTTTGCCAACTACTGAAATGGTGTAATGAAGACTGTCTTGTTGATGCCATCTCGCATTCACCTGCACCTCTTCTATTTTGTATGCTGTGAGCACCTTGTTGTTAGTTGTCCGATGTCAGGCCTACAGATTCGTTGAACGAAGAGTCCCCGTGTTCCATTCCTTATTGATAGGTTAGCACTATTTCGCTTCATGGTTGTGATTTTTGTATTGCTGTTGGTGATTAAGGCAATCATAAGCCACCAAGCGCTGATATAGTGTGCAGGTTCAGGTATTGTTGCTTCTTCCTGTTTTAGCACATGCTGCCTTTCGGTATTTTTGTGGTTGGGTGTTTTGACCTAGAGTAGTCTTGAAGCGATTCACTACAAAATTGCTATATCTTTTGTGGTTGCCGTCCCCTGCGTTTGTATCACCAACTTATCCAGTTGTTTAAGTATTACCAACAGTTGCGTAAACAAACGTTCTGGAACCGTTCGTGTTAACGCATGTGCATAATTTTCACAAACTTTCACATTTGTATGATTGCTTGTGTTCTTCCTGTGCTTAAATCACTTTATTTTTTAGTCCTATTCGCAGAATTTTTCTTTTCTTTACTTTTGTTAGACAATGACGGTACTAGCTGCCTATTATACACCGATGAAATTACGGTTTTCCCTTCTGTTGATGTTCGCTCTTTCATTAACTGGCTAGTTACGTTTTGGCGACAACCGGGCTTTAGGTTGATTTGCGTTTGTGTAACCCATAAAATTAGGAAATTTTCGTGTTACAAAGTTATAATACTGTGGTGCTGCCAGGTTCAAGTGGTAATCCGTCCTTGTCTTGAACCTGGTATCTTATAAAGCGCTATCATCTAGTTAGCATTTCCTTTTTCGGGGCGCCGTGCTTTTAGCATTAGAGGGAATCCTCTTGTGTGATCTACACTTCATTTGCATTCGCGCCATCCACGTAATGCCACATGGAATTGAACTGACCAATTTAGAAGAGTGGAAGAGTTCAACAACTGAGCTTTCCTAAGGTCTGTTCAAACACAAATCAGCTTGCTACTTTGTAACACGCTTCGTTCAGCTGCTGTTAAAAATGGTTGCTGTCGACTGACTATTACGGAAAATGGTGCTGAGAAAGTGGGTTGCTGTATGATTTTGTCATGGAGGTTTAAGTTTGCTGGTCAAGTTCAAGCTACCTCGCCCAGCTTCAGGCGGCTGATAATGTCTACCCTCCACTTGTTATCGGCGTATACGTTTGAGGCCCACTGTATGTCTTTGGAAAGCAGTGAAATGTTTTTACCGCCTTTCTTGTGGCCTTTTTTTCAACCCACATTTCCAGTCACATAGGCCTAGTTTTAAAACTGCGTTATGCATCACAACATATTTGTGCACTACGTCTCAGTGACGATAGCTACAATGGTTACCAATCACTCGGCCATTGCAAATGCTCTCTTCTGAGTGCATGGGTTGTTCACACTCCTGTCCATATTCAATCTACTGGAAGTAGCCGCCTTGCGTTTGAGTCTGGTAAATACTACTAAGTGTTATTGATCACCTTTCATTGGATGTGCAGTTCGATCAGAAACTGAGCGTTCTGGCTTTACTCTGCCCGCCTCAACATTTAGTGCTCCATCTTTTCCGCCTCTGTATAAAGACGTTTGGTTCATCAGCTGCAAAACTCTCGTTTATTTTTTACCGTTTGTGTTCATTATGTCGGAGCTTGAACAGTTGACAACTTCCGCGTCCAACTGCATCGAATTCGTCATGATAGAAATTTGAAAAAGAGCCGTAATTTTGCCTATCGATTTCTCAGACGGGATGTTTTATTTAATTGGGTTAATGTTTACTATATTTACCGACTGGTTATCCACGTATAAACATGTGAATGGTATACTTGTCTCTGTTTGTGGTAGCCACTGTCTGTCAACTTGAGCCCTCAAACTGACCGTCTGACTAAGCGCCATAATTCGCCACCTACTCAAAGTCTTTGGTCCACTGCGAATCCCACATTGCGATCCACTCAACTGAACGGTGGCTGGGATGCTGGTAGTACTGCGGCTGCTGGTGGACTTTCCGCGTTTGGTGTTCGACACAGCACTCCAAGCGGACTCGAATCCACTGCAACGGCTAACCGGTTGGTGCCCGCGCACTTACGTTCACCACCTATGCTATCTGGGACACCAGATGTCCGAACCCCCGCTCAGAACGCTCGTCCTCTTACTGGGATTTGTTCACCGATGGCCACAAACAATTTGACTGGGGCTCTGACGCCCGATCGCCTTGCAGATGCTCTCAACAATAAAAAGAGGTATGTTACTGTTAGTCCAGTTTGCATCCCCATGAAGTTTCATTCTGCGTGACTATCTTTCTGTTGATTTTTAAGCGAGTATTTCAAGATTGTCACAACCACATTTAAAAGGACGTAACCGTGTATTCGAATTGAAAACAGCTCACATTTTCCCGTAGCCTTTTCGTTCAGGTAAACTTTTCAACTTTCTCATTACAAGATGGAAATTTCGATTTGGGTTTCATCCAGTGATTTGTGTTCATTGGTAGCCTACCACCCTTTTGCGAGCCATTTTTACTGTGCATATCATGTTCAGTGGAGTCTGTAGGTTGGTGCAGATATCAAAAACACTTGTAGGAACTGTGCAGAAACTCAATGTGTTTACACCCGGTAGAGTGACTCGCAGGTGCATAAATATCTTATAACTGCCAGTTTAAGGAGTTCGCCCTAGGGTAAGACTATGTGTCGAAGTCAGTAATGAGCCCTTGTCCGTAAGGCCGTTCATTATTCTTCATGAATGTATATATTTAGAAGAGATCCAATTGCGAAAAATCTAAACTTCGGCTGGATTCAAATCAGCGACAGAAACAACATGACCAAACGCGGCAAATATTCTACCGCCTGAGCTATGAAACCACACCAGAAGCTCACACATTAAATCTGCCGAACTAATTATCAGTAATTCACTATCAATGCTCACCGTTGACGTTGGTGGATTCCAGCGTGAACTGATCAAGAAATCCTGCTTGGGCAGTCAATCGGCTGGATCATTTGGTGGATTCTATATGACAGTTGATTGGGTGGGTAACCAGGTCCAAATGTGAAATTTCTGAGCTTCTGGCGTGGCTTCTTAGCTCAGCTGGTAGAGCATTTACCGCGTTTTGGCATGTTGTTTCCGTCGCTAGTTCGATTCTAGCCGAAGCCTAGGTTCCTCTCATTTGGGTCTCCTCTGAATGATCAAACTTAGCAAACTACCTATCAGTAATTGAATGTGGATATGTTAACTTTAAAATCTGTCATATGTGTAATAACATATATGATTGAGCTTCTGTGCTAAACCCTTCTAAAGGATACGCTGGGTCGTCCTTGCTATCGTAATACGCTTGGCAGAATTCGGATTCTCCTCCCGGCAATAATGAACGCGAAAATCTCGGTCCGGAAAAGTACTGCGGCTGTCCCTGTACTCGATCAACTCCCTTCCGCTCTGAGCAGGTCCGCTAACTAGGACAAAGCCAATCGTCTTTTTTTCTCAAGGACGTAGGCGGTTTTTGGATCTTAGGAAATGAACGCCCTAACATCTCCCCCCTGAAGATTGTTGGGTTTCATCGTAGCACTGCTCCCGAGGATCGACTTGAATGGGTTTGACCGGCAATTTGTTAAGAAGGTCTATAAAGCATGACTTGAGGGATCTTTTCCGCTGGCCTTTATCTTGGTGCAGCAGCCAAGTTCTTCTGCGAACGCGTCCAAGTGTCTTTGCTGGAGAACGTTTGTGAGTTGATGGTAGACTTCTGGAATCATCGTGGGCTTCTGCTGAGCTTGAGTGCGGTTGCAGATTTTGATTAGTGGTTTGTCAAATAAATGCAGCCTGTCGATTCAATCCAACCCAAGAAGATTCGGGACAGGATTGCGGGTCACGTAGCAGGTACCCTTGATTGATGATCCGTTAAGGGCCGCAGTGCACTGGACTTTGCCCATGATGGGCAATCGACCACAACTAGCGCTTCATGCAAGTTGGGTTGTGGGGTGTATTGTAAGTTTGCCAATGAGGCACCACGTGCAGTCAGAGATTAATGTGATATCGGATGCTGTGTCGAGCTGTTGTCTGACCGACTTGCCGTTGATGGAGACAAAAACGTGCTTTCTGCGCGTCCAGTGGTCATCATTTCTTGCTGCGAGCACGACCTGTGCTCATGAGAAGCGGGGCTTGTGTGGCTTGTGGGAGTTCTGATTGAGCACGTGCTGGCGCTTCTTGAAACGGCAATGGGCTTCTTTGTGGCCCTGTCGGGAGCAGTCGGTGCATCGATGCTGTTTGAATGGGCAATATTGGACATAATGCTATCCACCGCACTGCCAACATGGTGTGGGAGGTTTCCTTCGGTTGTCGCGTTCCGACATTGATGCAGCCTTGACAGGGACATTTGAGGATACTGTGTAGACGTTTGCGTGACTGCTCTGTTCGATCATAGCGGTGTCATACTTCAGGTTCACCAGGCGTTAGCATTCTGCAGTGATATCTTGCAAGGTGATTTCGAGACACTGTTCTATCTTCGCCAAAATCCATGTTCTTATATCTGCCTCATTTGATGACTGCAGTCCACAAGCGAAAATCAGACATTTGAATTGATTTTCGGTCATTGTTTGGAGCTTGAATTGTTCGCACTCCCGATTGACTGTTCCAGCTTACGTCACCCAGTCATCATCTGCTGACTTCACGAGCATATATTAAATAGTGATGACTGGTCGCCGAAGATTTGGGACAGCGTCCATATGGTTTCGTCAAAGTTGAAATCCCTTGGGTTCTTCGGCAAGATAAAATTGATGTATCGTTCGTGTTCTGAGGTACCAAGTTTGCGGAACAGCAGCTTCACATTCCGAGCATCGTCAGCGTCTGACAGTTTGATTTTGAATACATCCTCATACTTTTTGAATCAAGGTTCGAACGTGGTGCCAGTTACAGGATCAAAGTGGAACTCACTGATTGAGTTGATTAGAGATTCTGCTGCAGGTTTGAAGGATTTTTTGGATCCCGTTGTCGGCTGCTGGAAACTCAATTTCTGCATCAGTGCTTCAGTCAGTTTTAGCTGAGCTTGTTCGAATTGTTTCTGCTGCTGTTGAGGGAGGGTTTGCATCTGCTCGAACGTTATTGACATCGTGAGTTCTTCCGTCGCCAAATTGTTGTAAACCCTCCTAAACGGTACGCCGGTTCCTCCTTGCTATCGTAGTGCGTTTGACAGAATTCGGATTCTACCCCCCGGTAATAATTAACACGGAAATTTCGGTCCCGAAAAGTACTGCGACTGTCCCCGTATTCAGTCAACTCTCGGTCGCTCTGAGCAGGTCCCCTAACTAAGACAGAGTCAATCGTCTTTTTTCTCGAGGACGTAGGCGGTTTTTGAACCTTAGGAAATGAACGTCCTAACAGTTTCATCAGACGCACGTCTGATAAATAACCCCATCATCATTATAGACAACAATACATCAGCGGTTCACACTGATGCTTCTTAACTGCCACACAACCACGACGGAAAAAAAGAAAGAAGGAAAAACCTATATGAGAAGAAAGTAAAGAAGGGGAGGGCAATGGACCTAACTACTAAAAATAACTACGTCTGTATTCAGACATACAACATCAAGGCGCCTACACCTTGCAAACATATAACCTAACCGAAAACGGGTTGTTTCCAGTGAATTTGAGAGAATTTATGCTTGCTGTCTGTGCCACCAGGGAATAGCGTATGTTCACGCCCTAGACTGTTTACTAAAAGTCAAGTTGTCTTCAGTTTGGAAACCACGTGCTGTTTCTGTTGTGTGATCTTCTGGATCACTTTAGTGTTAGATACTGTCAAGTTACTCAGACAATGTCATCGGATATTGCCTTGAGTTCAACGACAGACATAATTACCTGTCTTGAATGCAGTCTTAGGGCAGCCTATCTCCTAGTTCAGGTGTGTAGCAGTTGTCCGGAAACCTTTCTGTTGTCTCAGCTTAACTCGTTCCAGCTCAGTTGATAACTCAGTCACCAGACGGCATCGATACCTGTTTTCGTTAGCTTGGTTTAGTCGTTACATGGTTTCTTTCTGTTACTGCTCGGATTGTGAACTATTTTCGAACGTCATTTGGCTTCACTAACTTAATCGTTGTTTCTGTTTAGACATCTGGTTGTTCTCAAGCAGGAACATTCATTCGAGTCCTCAGTTTGTGGTTGACTCTACGTTTTGGAACGTGATTCACGAGTATACATCAGCTGCCCTTCCCGTACTCACAATATTACGGCTGTAACAACATCGATTATCAAACCCTCGGCTGCTGCTTCGAACTGCTACTACTTAGAATGTTCCTGTTTATCTTTGGTTGGTTTTAGCAATATTTGGTCTCTGTGGGTTGGCGGCAATTTATGGTATAAAGGAGGACAACTTACATTGTCTTTTTTGAGCTGATTGTAATGTTCATCATTATAAAGTTAACTTCTTGCATTCACTACGTTATTAACATCCTACGATAACCATGCTGCGGATCACAAACCGGCTCAGTTGCCGAACTTCTAACATTTACCTATATTGCACACATTTTTCAGCTCAACACAAAGTCCTACTGACGAAGACTGTTGGGTTACTGTTTTTGGGTGAGTTGTTGACTTTCTTGTTTTTCGTTTCTGATAAACTAACGTGCATCCCGTTTGATATTTCTGGTATCCTACCAAACTCGTTGCGCCTCTCGTTAGTTCACTTTTATCGTGCTTAACTGAACAGTTCGTATGATTGCTGTCGGAAATGTCCAGGTTTTTCATGGTTCCAAATAGGCAGCAATATTTATTTTGTTTTTCAGTACCTTGGCATTTTTCGATCAGTATATCTACCGACGATATTCGGAAAGTGACGTCATGTATTCATAGATTCCACGATAGCTGTCTGGTAAACGAAAATCAAGCAGCCATTTCTAGATTACACGCCGTATTTGTCTTTACGGCTTGTGACCTCATGCCCTTTCGGCACACTGATTAGCTATGTTAGGAGAAGCGACGACTAATTTGATTGAATAGCATGACTGTTAGCAAAGAACAGCTGTTTTGTAGAAACCGTGCTGTGTCCACTTTAAACATAGTTATTTTTGTGCAGATTGTAGGTGTCTAGAAATTAATCACTTGGGTTTTGGCGTTATGATTTTTTTGTGATTTGATTACCGTCTCTTCTCCCTCCTTCATATCCGTAATTAGGCCGTTTTTTTGTGATTGTCCGCCAGTTTTGCAGCGGCGTCAATCATTGTTGTATTGCGTTCGACAGTGGCAGTTAATAATGATGTGCCTGGCTTACTAAACCTGTAAAGGTTACTGGAGTTAACTTCAACAAGAACATTACATCAATGTTGGATACTGATACCTAACTGTCACACAAGTATGAGAAGAAGAAACAGAGGAAGGAGTTCCGATTCAATGATATTGGACCCTAGTGCTCTTACGTCTAAACTCAGACAGTTCACATCCTAGTGTCCACGTTTTGGATAGAGACAACCGAGTGTAAAGCGATGACATTTGCGAGACAGGTTTCTTACGGTCTTTATGTTCAGTCTCACATTGTTCTTTCTTACTTCATGGACATCTGAGTCAGTGAATAGTCATACCACTAAACAGCACCAGCCAACATATCCTCTAATTTTTCTAGCCGGATGTCAGCTGTTTCACAAAGATTTCACTGAAAGGAACGTACGTCCCTAACTTGTCAGTGACTGCTTTCATTTCCCTTTACTGGTCACTTCGTACCTAAATCAAATCAGATAAGTGCTTGACTAGGATTGCATTGCGTCGTAAACAATAAGTCGGTATTCCTAATACTGGAACCAACCATTTGAATTGATGCATTTCGAAGATTTAGTTGGGTGAACTTGATTAACCCTTAACACCCTTCTGGCTGATTGGCTGTCGATGTCTTCTGATTGATGCACGCTTAACTGCAAACATCGTCCTTCAAAGATCTGAAAAGCTTATGTTCCTAACCTTCAGTGATCACATTTCATACCTGTAAATTAGGACAGTTCCAGATGACGGGCGTAAGTTTAGATAACTTTTTGATATCATGGGTGTCTAAGACTTAGTATACTTCCCCAGCTTTAGAGATACCAACTCACTTCCCTCACTCCCATTATCTGGATGTATGGTGCACTTACACAAGCAAAACGCGGTCATTGTACACAGGGTGCGTTCAGCGAGTATCCGTTTCCAGCTCCTAATGTTTCACAAGATTTAATGGCGTGTTGTGGCGACATTGCGCAGACATTGGCGGAGTTTCTCAGGTTGTCTTTCGATCAGATAGATTACAAACGGTAATGTAAGCGTTTCACTCCGTAGTCCTTTGTTTTCTCTTCAACATGCTAAGCAAACTGACCGATCGCTTGTCTATTCGTGCTCTGTTTACGCGCGTTGAGTTTGAGTAAACTTGGCAACCGGGTGGTCATTGTTTGATTAGGATTCAGACATTTAAGGTTTTGCTGTAGTAGCTGTTTCCCCAGGGCCTCCGTGTTAGGATGAGATGTACAACGAGCATCTTTAATAGGCGACACTGTCAGACATACCTAACACTTGTACTGAGTTGCTGTACTCCTTGCCTTAAGTTTCGTTTATCTGTTGCACATTCTCGACTGTAAGGTGACTTGATGTTAGTCTAGCTTGCCTTCGAAACTACTGTTTCTCTCTCAATATAGAATATTATCAAAGAAACCTCTTGAACGGCCATAGCGTCATGAATATGTAATATCGTGACTCCCCAAGGTGTAAAAAATTTCTACTTTGCTTCGTCTACTTAAAGAATCATTCTCCTTGTCTGTTTTCTTCTATTCATTGTGCCCATCACGTCAGCTGTTTCAGAACCCCTCGTGTTAAATATCTGGAAGCGTCTGTCAGTAATTTTCATTACCCGACTCTTATGCTTTCCTGCATTCATTCTTTCAAATTTTCTCGCCTGCTCATTTGCCGTTTGGCTGGTTGGTTGATCATACATGTGTAGTGTTCTTGCTGATGTGTTAAGCTATTTTACAGTAATTCTAAATGCTTTGATTGACTGCGAAGCATCGTAAGAAAACAACAGGGTTTGTCAGAGGGTATACGAACTGTGGTGACTCCTCCGCAAGGAGTGCTTGTCCAAGTAGTAAATGATTAATGATGAGAATTTGTTAGCTAGTCGATCACACTGAAATCACCAGGCGGATTAGACATTATCCAGTTAGCCTCGGGAACGATGACTGTTCTCTGCACGCGTTTGGTGGACCACTCACTCTGCTCTCGAGAAACTTGGGTCACGATGGCCTACTACCTCTCCTTTTCTTCAACTCTCCTGATTCACTGTGTCCTGAGGGTTTTTAGTATCTCCGTTCAGATTTACGTTTTTGTTTTCATAATCCTACATAGAAGACATCAATCTGTACTCCTACATTAACATTCTTGTTTTAATTTGGTTCTTACCTTGAGAGTCTCTGTTTTTATTTCCGAGAAATAATAGATCTCACTTTCGTACTAGCTCACTTTCACTAGCCAGTCGGCTGGACTACAAAAATCTCCGCTTACGCACCTTCCGGTCTTACTTCTTCGAGTTTACCCTGGATAAGGGGCGTATGATTGGAATCACAAGTCGCGTGGCGTAAGCCACTTGTAGCGACGTGTTTCTGAAGGCATCTTTTGGCTCCTGTCACTGTGACAATCTCATCCCGAAAACGGATGCCGCCAACCATGTGTTCTTGAGTTTTTGCTCGACGAAGCACAACCGGTAAATCGGCATATCGTATTGTATTGTCGTTCAATAAAGCACGACTTTTATTGTCCAACTCTCACGGAACGCGCGCGCTCGCGTTTATGAGCTGGAATTCCAGTCCACAACACAGCGGCGGTTTCCGATCACACGTCGTCTGCATTTCTGCCTGGTTTGTGTGCGTGACTGACGCCTTCTGATATGAGTGTTTTGCTTCTCGTCTGTTCGTCCAATTTCGTTGCACGATGACTCGTCTTGTCGCCCGTGTTGTCCACAATCCACTCGACATACGCTTTAAACCCATCTTACAGCCTCATTGAGGTACTTCACGGGATGTCGAAATACTCGCGCCTCCGACTTGATCATACATCACAGTATATGTCCTTCTAGGATTTTGACTTTGATTTCGTCCTGTTTCTTTTAGTACACTACTTGGCAATTGAACTGTGTTCTCAGACGACTCTGTTGAGTTTCTTTTTTACTGTATTTTTCGTGCAAGCAGTGCGAACTCTAGTCTGTTTTGAGTTATTCTGCTCGGCAATGCAGTTTTGATCTAATCCTTTCAATTATGATCAAGTTGGTCTATTCGTTCTTATTGTTTTACAGCTATCCGACAGCTCGTGCCTCGTTTATTCTTAGCCAATTTGCTCAATTTGGAACAATCGAAAAACATGTGGTAAGTTATCATCGTCGCACTTAGCCATGATTCATTAAAAACAGTAATTTGCTGCATATTTGCCCGTTTGTAACAAATCTTTGGATCAGTAAGTGATCATTATGCAGTTATTGAGATTATTTCTTACGGTGTTCTTTTGCATTTAGCCTGGATTTACTTTAGCATAGGCGCGGAAGCTGAAAACTTAATTAAACCAACTGCATTTTGTACTCTCTGGGTACATTTTCAATCACAAGTGCTTCCCAAATTAATCTACTACAACCTCTTGCACTAACAAGACCGGTGGAATGGTAGTTCTGTCGTCTAAAATGTTGAAACATTTACATCAAAAACAAAACCTCAACTACCGTAACCAAATTCAGTGCACTCCCTGTCACTGAGCCCCCAGGTACTTGCATCAGCCGGAGGTCAACTTTTTTCCTATGTTCAGCTTAACGGCGAACAGTAACCCAATACATAGAAGCTACTGTGATAACTAAGTTCAGCAAGATAAACGGACTTACTCATTTCTGGTACACCGTAATCCATCGTTTATCCTCGTATTACCCATAGTTTTTTTTAATCCAACTAACAAGAATTATCGAACGACAAACGTTTGTAATCGGAAGCACCATACGATCTGTGTTTGTACGTATTAAGGTGCACGAGACAGTCTATTAATGACGACGACAATAACTGCCATTAGTACATTTGTTTTAGCTTGAGACGTTTGGAAGTAACATTTTGCTGCTCACGTTTACCTTTTGTCGAACGCCTTGTGACGTACGAAATGGAACTGAATCTTACTTGTGAGAGACAGTTTCATGTCTGACTCCTTAGGTTGAATCTGTGAATGTCACTCAAACTTTAACGATCTGAATGGCGACCAGCTATACAGAATAGACAATTGGATAATTCCATACCTAACTTGATAACAAACATTCAACCTTTTGTTCCTAAGTGTGTGATTTATCAGGAACATTGAGCTTCAACTCGACAGAATTATGCACCGCAAGACTGCCTAGTCACATCGGTCTGCGGTCGTCGCCAAAACGATGTGGAAGGAATGTGACACGTAGATTCTTTGCTGGATTCGAGCGATGCTAGGGTTAGAAGCAGTATTACAGCCTGATTATTTTTTAACCTCTACTCAAAATCACTTGTCAAATTTGGCGTTCACAGGAAAACGTGGTTATCGGATGTTTACCCGGTTACGCAATACGTTTTAAAACACAAGTTAACAATATTCAAACATTCACGGGTCGATTGAACCTCTGTTATACTCCGACATAGTTCCCAATTCAGTTCGTGCCCAACAGTGCTGGACGTGTTGCTAGTGATTAGGGGTTGGGCTATATATCTCAGCTCGTTTCCGCCCTTTAAGCAAGCTGGCTAGTCGTACAGTGGCGGGCCTTATCATCGGACTAGTTCAAGGCCTCAACATTTGGTGTGTTTTAAAACCTGTACACGCGCACATTGGACATATTGCCAACGGTAGTATAGCGTGCACATCTGTAATCGGATGTTAACGTCGTTCTTACATTCACGTGCGCTTAAGTTCAAGTTATTTCACGTCACTTGTTTTATTCGTTAAGTTGACATTGCCTGTTTTGTGTGATGGATGGATGGATGCTTTTTGTTAACCGTGCAGACGCTCCTACCAATTTTGCTATGAATTCGTACAACATACTTGGCACGGGAACTACCGCATTGCATGCCAATCGAACGCTTTGTGGTATCAAAACTAACATACTAACTTCTGTCAACCAACACTTCGAATTTGGCTCAACTGTCTAGGGGTTAAAAAATAATTTCACTTTGTGACCACTTTCAGATTACAAACGATGGAAATTGGATGCATATCAAATACCAGAACAAACTACAAGCCAGGTGCGCGATGAATCGAAATGGACGAGTGTTTGGGGATAATATAATG
The DNA here is from genome assembly GCA_013368495.1 of Paragonimus heterotremus. NCBI lineage: Eukaryota > Metazoa > Platyhelminthes > Trematoda > Plagiorchiida > Troglotrematidae > Paragonimus > Paragonimus heterotremus. The sequence continues at coordinate 54,631 of LUCH01002365.1, forward strand.
GTTGGAGTCACTCCGTGTACGAACCAGGTTCGTTTCTTCCTAACCGTTATTACTGTTTTCACCTGTTCGCTCAGGGTTATTGACTCCCTACAGTCCGATTTATTTCATGCGCATTGCAAAGTTAGCAAATTTAGACCTGTTTTGAGTGATGCAATCCTTTTGCCCTTCGTTATTTTGCAGGACGTCCTATGTGACCGGGAGTGTGGCACAAAGGCGTGCGAATTTGATACAGATCGTGAGAATTCTTTTGCAGGCTTTATCTCTCCAATTCCTCCTCGCCGCCTACAGCAGCGGATTGCTGGTGATGGTACTCCTCTAACGGATCATTTGGAATTGAGATCCAATATAGGATTGAAAGCTAATCGAAGCTTGCTTTTGAGTCCCGGCATAGCTTCACCAGGCGAAAAACCTGCTGGTGGATGTGGTGTTTCTCGGCACACGTCCATGAGGGCGTTAGTCGGTGACGGTCGTTCTGGTCATCTGATACGTACAACAAGCGTAAGTAGTCTGCCATTTTTGTGGTGTATCCGAAACTGTTCTCAGTTAGACATAATTTATTGTAACCAGTTTTTTGATTTAACAAATCACGTGCAACCAAAAATAGACGGTATGCAACTTCAATCCAACATTTGCGAGTTTGCGTTTCTTTCTTATCTATGTCATCTTTTTATTGTCCATAGAAAGTGTTGCATTTGCAGGTTGGATCAATAACTTAAAATAATTTCATTCCATAGCTGCGGAAGTTTGAAGTCTATACGTTTGACCATGATTGCTGACACACATTTGTACGTATGGCTGACATTACCAGGTATTACTAGTGCGTAAGTAAGAGCGAACTATGTACCAATTGAACACCGTGAGCCGAACACAATTAATAAAAGAGAATATGCACGAAAGCAAGAAAAAGCTTTTAGAAAGATGTACAACAATATGGGTAATCGGAAAGGGTTTTTTTTACACAGTTTTATTCTTTACGCGATTTTGAAAACTTTCTCGTAACTTCATTGTAGTTACTGTAGTAGTAATTATCATTAGAAATGTTGTGAGTAACGACAGCTAAGGACAACCACTTCAACAATCGTCATAACATGCTGTATACGGACTATGGCTTGCAGCTTTTTTTAACCGGTGACACAGCATCTTCTGAGCCCAGCCGGAAGGCCGAGTGAAACCAACGGAAGCCAGATATGACTTCACACTGGAAATCATAAACTGTTCGCTATGCTGCTTTTAACTGCTTTCCCATGGTGTGCAAACTAGGCAGGGCAGGCTTGTGTAGAATTTGTCCGATACTGCGAAACTACTTCCCGTAAAGTGAGACAGTCTGTTCTCAGAATGTCGCCTGATACATAATTTCGTCACCCTACACTGACAACGCTCTACTGTCAACAATGTTCAGAAAAACAGCCTAAGAACATCATCGAAGCTCATCGATCAGATTTCATCAATGTGAAACCGTACTGCGCTGTCGTTTTATATATCGTGCTCATTACTGACGGAGACGAATGCCACGCCGGTGTCAAAAGTGTCTCAGGATAAGAAAAGCTGAGCGAACCCTTGTGATGCAGAAGACCACTGTTCGCCATAATCACAGCGTACACAGTAAGAGACACTAGAGGGACGGGTTGTGTGATAATGGTGACCAAACAATTCAGTGTTTAAACCACACGTCAAATATACGAACCTTACTGTTGGCAAACTGTGCATTTTTGACTGCGTCCTTGGCTTATTAGCTTTTTATGGCAATTAGGCATCCATACGGACCACTTATAATATTGTTAGCGTTAATGTGTAACTTTTTTTCTGGAATCACTGGGATCTTACATGTAACGGGAAGCGTACAATACTTAGGTACATGTGACTGTCGGACGGTATAAAGGAACATAAAGTAAACAAAGAAAAACACTATTGTGACTGGATCTATGGCCTACTAGAACGTAAACGGAAACGGAATAACGATCAATGAAACGGCGGACAACAGCACGGTGAATAACGATAATAACCAACGGAGTACGCACTATACGCGGTCAGTTAGTCTTTTCTCATCCAACCCATCTACCCGAGGCTACCGCATGAACACAAGCAAAAGACTGGCCCTCACACAGAGCTTCTTTATGTCGCTCAACCAAACCTGTTCGTGTTTATGGGGTTTGGGACTAGCAACAAGCAAGGTCAAAGGCAATGGAGCAGACAAGTCTAGAAAGTACAGTCTAAGCGTGTAGTCGGGATGGCAACAGTTATCACGAAGGCTCAGGTCGTTCGTGAAGACCAGAGCAGTGCACGACCGTGGCATAGGTGAAGGTCACTCACAAATGAACTTTGTTAATCTTCTTGTCACGCCATATGTTCAGGAAACTGGCGACTTACCTGACAAGTACATACACAAATATTCTCCTCAAAAGTAACAAGAATAATTCAAATGTAAAGTATCATAAAGCGAGATGAATTTATAATATAGAGTGGAAAGTAGATTTCGGGCATGGACACACTCATTTTTAGTAACAGCGACCTGCTGACACTGAGATTAGTGTCATATGTCGCTTCAAAGTTTCCCCGATGACCACGTTGCTTGGAATCGCAGGACAGTTCGACGAATAGGAGCGCCAGGCCTTCGACTGGGTATAAAAGTGTCCTCCAGCGAATACGGTTGCTGTTGTAACTTTTTGTAGGTTAGTGCAAGGTCATATTTGCAGTGTCGATAACGAGGAATTGGCCTGATTCCTCTAACTTATTTTGCTGTGTTGACGTGATAGTCAGGCTTCTGCATTGCATCTTTCGGGAGGGCTATGCTGACCAAGACATCGGTCCTACCAGGTAAAGCTGTGTCAATTAGGCCAAAATGGAGCAGTCAGATGAAAAGTAGATGCACTCGTAGTGTTGTATCCCACATTACTGACCGCCTAGGAGCGTTTAACTAGTGATGTACCATCCTACGAGCATATAGCAGAATTATTTTTTATAGTTGCGGCACGGTTGTCTTCCGAATCAAAACGAAAAGGATTAAAGAAGTTATCTCTAGACAAAGAACACTCCGGCAGCTAGCGGTCATAGCCAGCGCATTATCTGATACGGTGGAAAAACCTTCGATATCAGTCAAAAAGCGTGATGTAGCTTAGATTACATCTACTATGCGCAACAGTGCTCAGGTGTCATTGTCTTTTTCAAAGCGCCCTCGGATTGGACAAGCCCCGTCACAACGAGACTGGATCTTGACGCGGTGTGACGGCTTGCGCATCTCGATGACCTGTTGGGCTGAACTGGCCTCTGTGGCCACCACACCGATAGAGTCACTCATGCTAGGCAGGCCAATAGGTAGAGGTCTGACACATCAGTCTCCTGGTCCTTGGGGGTTGGAAGAAGGTTGGCATCTTTTTCCTGAAAAAGTATCAATTCCGGTACACCGCCACCTACTTGCGGCCTTGTGATATAGGCTTTTGAGCCAAATGCTTTGGTGGGGAACCTTAATCGTTCGCCTGTCTAAGTCTGGACGCCCTGGCAGTATCTCAGCCCGCACACAACCATGAATAATCACAACACGAGTAATTCCATACCACATCGGCCGTCTCATATTATAAAGGGGGTCGCCCTATCCGCAGCATACAGCAGGGTGGACAGGCGAAAACCTGCCACTGCGGACCCTTCGCCCACTGTCCTATCAAATTTAGTTCCCAGTCCCCTCCCGACCTCCATTTCTGATAGTTACTTCACAAGTCCCACAACAGATGTAGCTAGCCGTGGTAACACTGAGCCGGTAAGTTCCGTCTCTTGCCATTTAACTTCAGCCCCCCCCTCGTTCGTTGTTCAAACCTAGAATGCGAATTAATATAAGTGCCTTCAACGTTCGCACTGAGAAACAGATAGGCCAACAGGCCGCCCTTGCACGAACGTTAGACTCGTTGCATGTCGATGTCTGCTGTATCTCGGAAACTAGAATCCAGGACAATAGTCAGTGTATGGAACTAACAGCACCCGAATTGTCTACCCGATACTGGTTATACACTTCGGGTAACTCTACAGCCGCTGTTACAGGTCAGGCTGGAGTAGATATAGTACTTAGCTCGGCGGCCGCAGTCGCATTGATAGATTGAATTTCTGTTCGCTTGGCAGGTTCTGTTAATGCCAGCTCTAGACGTAAGACTTTCAGAAAGTTATTCATTTTGTCTGCTTACGCTCCTACTGACCGTAGTGGCGTCGGCGTCAGGGACGCGTTTCACTCGGATCTGGCTTCTCCCCTTCGGTCGACACGTGGCTCTGATATAGTCGTTCCGGCGGGAGATATGAATGCTCAGGTCGGCCGCGTCGGTGCGGCCAAATCTCGTTTAGGTGGCAGGTTTGGGATAGCCTCACATCAGTCGGATAATGGCGGGCGATTGTTGCAGCTCTGTGCTGAGCATAAACTGTTTTTAGCCAGCACTAGTTTTAAGCATCACGCATGTCAATGCTGTACTTGGCGCCCGCCTTCTCCGAATCAGGCCTGGTCTCAGATAGACCACATAGCTGTTAGTTATTGATGGCTTGATTCTATTCAAGACTGTCGTTCTTATTGGAGTACATGCTTGGATTCAAATCATCCGTTGGTACGCTGTCGTTCTGTCCTTACTTTTACTGGGTAACGAACCCACCGACAACAGCGATCACCTATTGAGAAACTGGCTTTACCATCGGTAAAGCATGAATACCAAACTGGCTTAGAAAGCTGCCTGTAGCATGCGGCACATAGGTACATGAGGTAAACAAACATTGGATTTCAGGGAAATCTCTGGAGTTGTTAGAAGCCAGACGGAAGGTTCCTCCTGGTAGTTCACATAATAAGTCTAGAAGAGTTATCCGGAGAAAACTGAAACGTAGTCTAAAGACTGATCGTGAGGTTTGGTTGATGGAGAAAATTAAGCAAATGGAAACCGCTTTTGCCTCAGAGAACACCGGCAAACTCTTTAAGCTGATCCATGCCACTGGTCCCAGGCAACAGTCTGTCAGTGAAGCTATCAGCGAGTCAGATGGCACACTAATCTATACTAAGTCCAGAAGGTTAGAGAGTCGGGCGGAACACTGAGGGTCATATTAGCTGGCCGCCTGCTTCTACCTTGCTGCCACCACAAACTTGTGATGATGCCCTTAAAGAATCCAATGAGTTCGGCGTTAGGTTTTTTCCTTGCACTTGGTTGTTTAACATGGAATATGCGAATGGCGTTGTCTTGTTCTACCTTTCTGCCGCAGACATGCAGATGTTGGTTGACAAGGCGAATGATCTAGTTGGGTTATATGTGATGCTCCTAACATATAGTCTGGGTGGCGCTTCAAGATTGGAACATTCCCATTCCCATGTCCTTTGTCACAGGTAGGTCGATTCACATTTGGATAGTACTGTCTCGTCAGCTAATTGTTGCCGATGATATATCAGCGAGAATAGTAAAGGCACTTACTGGTTTCGTCAATCTACCTCATCTGTGATGCCCAAAAGATATCTTGGTATCTCTCAAAGAAAGGATGTGTATTGGTGTGTGTTCTTTTTTGCACTATTGTTCAGAAGCATAGTCTGTCCGTGATGAAGATATAGGCGGATATGCTTTGTTTAACCATTTTTGTCCCCGCCACTTAGCTCACATCAAATGGATTGGTCGCTTGAGCAGCGTGGCCGCTCGTCAGCATCCATTAGGAGCGCTGTAGATACACGATTAATTGGTCAACTAACCAGGTTTCACAGTCTGCGATGGTGAGGTCACGCACACTGCAGGCCAGTCGAGAGCCTCGTATATCTAACATTTATTGAAAATACTGGCTGTTGAGTATGACCGCGCGGTGGTCAAGCAATCATATGGTCACGATATATGAAGACGTTGACCATTCCGTTGAGTAAAGTATGCAGTTACCGTCTCTTGGTTACCCAAATCATTTATTAGAAACACTATCGAAGCTGGCAACGTGCTGCAGACAATGTCAGCATTCGTAACTTTTTTTGCTGGACCGTGATCTTCCGATTTTTAACCTTTTTGATATTCCTTCCCCTTCAGGTTATTCCACGTCACTTGTAGTGAGCAGCGGCTCGGGTCACAATAACTTCTGGTTAGGCTAATGGCCGTTATGAATGATATAGTGACTTCGTTTAGACAACATCTGTCAGTAAAACAATGGGTGAAGCGTTAAAATACACTTTATAACCCTTCTTATATCCTCTTACTCGGCTGGGTGTTCTTTACTAGATGTGGTAGGTAGACCTTTAAATTAAGGCGAGCGCGTACTGAATGTCAAGATGAAGCTCTGTGACTGAGACATCCAAGAAAGTGGGTTAACATCCCTTGCGTCATGTTTTTCCTCCGTAAACGAAGGTGTGTCATGATTTGTGGCAAGTAAGCATCTTCAGTAACCACTGTTATATTGTCCGTTGTAGATCGTGAATTCGTTACCCGTAGTTCTCTTTTATGGTTAGCCAGTCGTTAGAACTTCTCGGGTTTTTTTTTTACTGTGGAGTCACACCATTTCTACCGGTGTCTAGGGTTGAAGTGAAGGGGTCGGTCGTCGGAATTCTGTCTCTCGAGTGTTTCTGTTTAGATGTGAACAGTTATATTCCCATTAAATCGTGTATCAGCTGAATTAGGTGATATAGTTCCGTCTGCATTGTAAATTAAACTCTTATACAATTTTAAGATGGCTTTTTGTTTTCTAGAGCTTGACAAGCTACACATTCTATCCACTCACATTAAAAATGTTTCTCGGTCTTTGTTTTCATTGAGGACAACTTCACCACCTGACTTTGTTTCGTACGTTTGTGTCTATTTTCAGGTTCGTCAGAACAAAGATTCCGGTTTGCTTTCCAAAGCTCTCGGGTACATGTTTGGTTGGTCCTGAAAGACAGAAAAATCACAACTCGTCGCCCTCTTTAACGTTCTTTTGTACAATCGAAAGTTATTTTAACTTTCAGATTTACGCGTATACATTCACACAGATTCCCTTCGTTATGTTATACACACAAAAAATGCGGCTGGGTGTTTGTTAGTCTTATCTGTCATTATTATATGATAAAAATGTTCAAATGGTTCTACTTTTTCCGTTTTTTGCGGAGTGGATGAAAGGTTCATAACATCACTACCAGGATTTTGTATATGATGGACGTTCGTTTACTTTCATTGACTAACGGACTGGAGGGCATTACTGAATTGAGAATGTTCACTGTTAATGTGATTTAATCGCACTCGGTATTTTATAGCTCCTCGATTTCGACTTATTGAATATGGATGCAAGCCTCATGATCTATTTTATGATAATACAAGAACTGGTTGACTTCAATTGCTTGTTTATTGAAATACATAACGTTAGTTGTCTTGTTTTGGTGCATTTATTTTTCGTCGAGTTGCAATACTTGCAAGGACTCATTTCCTCACTTTAATGATGTTCTAGTGACTTTACATTCGTATAAATATTTCAGACAAAATCTGTTGAACCTTACGACGACTTCGCAGCTGTGGTTTATCCTGGTCGTTACTCCGTTTAAATTAAGAGTGATACGGTTACCATCGGGTGACTCTGACTGGTGAATTCACGTCAGTTGGGAATGCTTTGACACGGTGGTAAGTGATGCGAAGTACACCAAGGTTTGGAAGGTTTGAAAATGCTTCTTTGATTCGGAGAATGTAGAAGGTAGAAGTACCTCATTTGATTTCTACCTGTATATATTCAAGAACGGTTGAAACCATATTTCTGGGATTGATTGATAAGAAGAAATCATCCGCTCTTCCTCACTCTTTCAGTGTAAAATGCCGACTGATTTTCTCCGCAGGCGAATGCCGAAATTAATAATGTATTGTGAAAGAAGTCGAACAACTTTCCTCCGTACCCGTCTTGTAGCCAAGTGATGCCATTCTTTTTCAAAGTTCTGATGACATGCTCAAAGAGGGCTGTTGCGCAAGATGTGACTTTCGGCGGTACGACTGCCTGTTGCGTGAACATTACGGATGAAACTGACCTCAAACAAATGAGATTGATATTAGTTTCCCTGTAAAGATGGGCGGTTTCACACTTGAGATTTTCGACTTAGTGGAGTGCGATTTCAAGCTGGAATTCAGATACTTCATCATATTTGATCTCGGGACCTTTCAAAATGAAACATGCTTTCAAGTGCTTCGAAGTGTCCTTTATATACTGTTGAACATAGCTTTGGCGTCAACACAGTGGCAGTCGCCAACACTTGAGTAAACAATATGTTTACCAAGAAATGCACCATGATGATGGAATCACTGCGATTCCACTCACCAGGCTTCTGGTTTCATGTGCATCCAGTATTAGAAAGAGATACCACGGGAATCAGGAGAAAGAGAGTCTAACACGGGGACGACAGAGCTTGGAGAGAAAATGGGGGAGACCCTAAGTCTTTCAACCAACAACGAATCATTAGAAGTTGGGACGTCTGACAACTTAAACTGTTGCAGTTTGTTGTGATTCGTCGAAAAACACGGGAAGATGCGGCCGCTGCAGGTTAATTTAACAAGTTCATAGGGGACGAAATCAAGTTGAAACAATATGCTAAATCCTGGACATTTGCCAAGTAAACTTGGCTTTTCCAGTTCTGTTTGACCAAAAACTGTTCAGTTTGGTGACCTACATTTGTTGGTCAATATTTTCTTGAGTAGTCTGCGTAAAACGTGAATTTCTGTGATAGAACAACATTTTAAGGTGTGGTTTGAAACGTCACCAGTGAAGACCAAAGACTGGATAGCGTGCGTTTTCAAATAACTTCAGGTTGCGAACTCTGGACTGAGTAATCTTTCCAGGGGTATTAACACTTCGCAACGAGTAACATGTTCCCGAAGGCAGTTGATTTAGTATCAACTAAACTGTGTTTCAGAAAATCGAATTTAAAACTTATGCATGTGCTGCATCTACTATGTGTGCTAATGAATATTAGTCACCTGGTTCAGATTGATAATCACTCGTGAAAATTGGAACTGGCCTAAATACATCATCCAACCGAATTGTAGCAAAAACGTGGTACTTCAAGATGCCGGTGATTGGACTTGCTATTCGGGGCTGCTCTGTTGAGCACTTGAGGAAGTATTAACAGTGTGGGCTGTAACAACGATGTTTATATTCTGACATCTGCATTTGTTAATTTGACATGTAGATTGCCATATTCACACACTGGCAAAAGCCGTCCAAATACCCGTCCAGCTGACCCCTTAACATTCAATTTGTTCACCACCCACGTTTTCATTGTGGATAGACGTGCAGTGAGATTGTAGTGACCTGGAGATATCCCCGGTCTGTCTGCTGTACGATGTGTAAAATCCTTCCTAAAATCTTAGCTCACATTGTACATAAGACCTTAAGGATCTTTGCCTGCTGTCTGCCTGATGCATGCGATCGCGTTTGTTTGTTTGCATGCTTGTCGGCCTATGCGCGCCATTCGCGCCATACACACTTTCCGGCTTGCTCGCGCGCTCGGCTGTCGGATCCTTATCCTCCCTAGCTATTTCGCGTATCGGTGTCGTTTAGCGCTGATCGAGACCACTTGTAATTATCGCATAATATATTTTCGGTCTCCACAATTATCTGTATTTTTATTTCGCGTCTGGTATTTCCGCGTATACCTGATAAAGCGTTAATTTAGTGCACGTACGCACAAAAAGATCACCTTCGACGTCCCCACTATCATAAACCCCCTACGACGTGAGAGTTGCCTTGCCAGTACCACCGCTCCGGTTCACATTGCCCCGTGAATGTAAATTTACTACAAACCACTAGCATCAAACTTAGTGTGTTGGCGTAAATATCGCAGTTTTACTGGTGGCTGTCTAAAGAATCCGCGCCAACTCCACCACTGTAGGCTACATTCACTAGGATAACAGTGTTTTAGCTACTACCGTTGGGAACGCCGTCCAACCAGGCTGGCGCTGGTTTGAATTCTGAAGGTCGACTGAATTTTCAGAGTGATTCGCTTGGCATCCTCGTCTTTTGACGAAACAGATTTCAGTCTAATTTTTAATCTCAATCTGATAGAAAATAGGAAGGTAACATACTGTGAGGATAAACCTACCATAAACCAGAGGAATTGCAGTAGGAAAATCGCCCACAGTAAGTTTTCGTAGCGAGGGATGACCGATGCCGATGTTGTCGCGCTACTGTGGCCTAGAGTTGTGTGGTTTGTGGCACTTAGTATCCGAAACGGTTGCCTCCACATTCATAAGTTTACCGGTACCCCAACACGATACCTTCATTAAACGAAATTGCTGAAGCGTTAAGAGTGTAAAAAGCAGCACTACTCGACAACTATAAACTTTTTTTCCAGGTACAATTGACAACCTCCGTTTACAAATGAGTGAGTTGCTTCACGCATTAGGTTTGGAAGCAAATGCCTCGAGATTCTAATAAGTCACAACTGGCCCCTCAACCAACCCATGGTTCCTTGTCTGTTTCTTCATGCACATATATGGAGATATACAGTTGGTATGAAATTGGAAGATGTGGACGTTTATTCGCAGCTAGTATGTTCAATTTTTACTATCAAAATTTCCCTCAGTTAAAGTTTCTGGCGTACCTGGAAAGTGGATGGTTGTATGTTATAAAAACAGTGATGACGTACGTTATTGCAAAACATCTACTGGAGGGGACTGTATAGTCGTCTATGAAGTGTTTCCACATGGTTGGCACCTGCCATTGTCAGTATGTGCAGCGGTAACATTCTCATTCATTCAAAGTAGAATCTACTAAAGGAATGGCGTATCTGAATGCATTGCGGGCGGGTATGAAAAGACGATCAAAAGATTACTAAAAAAGGCAAGATTGAAGGCGACTGAAGAAGCGAACGACATGATATTAGACTATAATGAACAAGTGGGTATGCGCTAGACCCTCATTCACTACCAATTTAATGTCTTTCTTGAAGAGCAATCGAAAAGTAGTCCAAACAGGCACCAAACTAATGATCGCAACGGGGTTTGAAAAAACCCGTATATTTCCAGCAATGTTCAGAAATGTGAGTAGTTGGCTCTAGCCTAGTTTAGTGAGATCACCCTCGACGTCCCCAATATCATAAACCCCCTGCGACGTGAGAGTTGCCTTGCCAGTACCACCGCCCCGGTTCACATTGCCCCGTGAATGTAAATTTACTACAAACCACTAGCATCAAACTTAGTGTGTTGGCGTAAATATCGCAGTTTTACTGGTGGCTGTCTAAAG
>LUCH01002365.1:79452-93505 GCA_013368495.1 Paragonimus heterotremus
GGTTACTGGCAAGTGGAGGTGGAGCCTAGCGATCGTCTGAAAACCGCGTTCGTAATACCCACCGGCCTGTATGAATTCGAAACCATGCCATTCGGTTTGATAAATGCCCCGGCCACCTTTCAAAGGTTGATGCAACAGGTGCTGGGTGACCTAATCCCAAAGCACTGCCTAGTTTACTCAGATGACGTGATTGTACACGGACGCACCGCTGACGAGCACTTGCATAACCTATCAAGTGTCCTTTCACGAATAACAGAGGCTGGACTGAAGTTGAACCCAACCAAATGCTCGTTTATGCAGACTGAAGTAAAATACTTAGGACACGTCATCTCATGAGCTGGGGTAAGCTGTGACCCCGAAAAGGTGCGTAAAGTGAAAGAATGGCCTATGTCTGAGAGTGTTGAGGAGGTCCGTAGTTTCTTTGGTTTTGCTTCTTATTATCGACGATTTGTTCCCCGGTTTTCCCACGTAGCTAAACCCTTAACAATGTTGGCGGAGGAAGGGTAAGCGTTCAAGTAGACTGAAGAATGTCAGCAGTCTTTTGATCGACTGAAGAATGTGTTATGCACTGCCCATGTTTTAGCGCTCCCAGATACACGGGCAGATGTAAAAATGTTTGTCTTGGATACCGACGCTAGTGACGTCACTATAGAGGCTGTACTGTCTCAGTTAGACAATAATAATGTGGAGCATGTTATCGGAGTGAGAGGAATTATTGTACCACTAGAAAAGAGATGCTGGCACTGGTGCGTTTTATTAAACATTTCCGTCACCATCTTCTCGGAAGGCGCTTTTTAGTGCGAACAGACCATTCATCACTTCAGTGGCTGCAGAATTTTAAGGACCCGGAGGGGCAGATTGCCCCTTGGCAAGAATTTTTACGAGTATGACTTTGAATGCAAACACAGGCCCGGTTCACGTCACCGAAATGCTGATGCGCTACCTAGAAGACCGATTCGCAACCATGGTAATTGTCCTTCATGCACAGGATACTCTATGATGATTACTGTTTGGCCTGAGGAGGATAATCGATGGGCTGCTATTCAGAGCAATGATGCAGATCTACAGATCATATATGAGCGAATAAAGGAGAGTGGAACACGTCCGACCAACTAAGAGATGGTCGGAAGTAGTTGGGAGGCGCGTTGCTTATGGTCATTGTGGCGTCATCTCTACATCGCCGACGGTGTCCTTTACTATCAATATGGTCCGCAATATGAAAGTCAGATTGTAGTCCCAGAATCGGCGGTTCATATGGCCCTGCAAGAACTCCATGAGAGTTTAAATCATGCGGGCCAGAACAAACTTGAAGAGGCTACGAGGCGGCGTTTCTGGTGGCCCCACCGGCGCAGAGACGTCAGGGACGTGTGGCCTATGTGCACAAATTAAAAACCCCAAGAGTCAACGGTGCGCACCGTTACAGAGTATGCTGACGGGGTATCCGAGTGAAATAGTAGAGGTTGACATCGTCGGACCACTGCCAGAGACCAGAAGGGGAAATAGGTACATCCTCGTGATGATAGATCATTTCACTAAATGGTGTGAAGCCGTGGCAGTGTCACGAGTAGACGATGGGACAACCGCCAAGTTCATTTTTGATCATTGGATCTCGCGCTGGGGTGTCTCGACTCAATTACACTCCAACAGAAGATCAAAATTCGAGAGTACATTAATGCGCGAACTGTACAGAATATTGGGCGTAAGGAAGACGAGAACGACTGCTTATCATCCGCAAGGTAATGGCGCCGTAGAGCGTGTTAACCGCACTTTGAAGTCTCTTTTAAAAGCGTTCGTGAGTTCGGAAAACACCAGATCGCGGGACGAAGCTGTGTCTCAGTGTCTACTTGCATATCGTACTAGCGTCCATTCTTCTACCGCGCAATCACCACATTACCTGCTAACGGGTAGAAATATGCGATTGCCATCCGATTTGCTTATACCCAGGTTGGCGCCGGACAACTTACTAACCTCTGACTATTGCATTCAGCTGCGTGACAAACTGGCGAAAGCATATATGCCAGCACGGGAACACCTGCAAGCGGCTCAGCGGAGGCAGAAAGACTATTATGATAGAAGGGCATATGGGGCCCCTTGGAGTCCGGTGATACAGTTTGGTTACGTGCAGAAGTCTCGGAAGCTGGAATTCCAAAGAAATTGTTTCATGAATGGAAGGAACTTTACGTCGTGCACGAAATAATCTCTGAATCCACTTGCAGAATACGGGATGTTAACGACAACAAGTCAGAACTCAGGGTGGTACATTTCAACCGGTTGAACCCGGACACTACAAGACCAGATCAGTTGATTAGTGGCGGTGAACTGAAAGTAGCTGGAGAGTGCATAGTAACACTAGAGGGGAGACAGGCCAAAGCACTGCGGCCAGTACTTGTGCCGGGGAGGAATAGTGTAGTAGCGTGTAGTGCGGCGCCATCTTGTTCTGTCACACATACTTCCTTCCGCTTCCTTTCAGGCCCTCGAACACGCGGGTTGGCCGCGGCCGTACAGTGGGCGGGGGAGGATGACAAACCAGAGCCGGAGGTCGGCGGGCAGTGAGCGTGAGGCCACTTTTGATTGGTGGGCTATTCCGGACCGAGAGACCCCATGTGTATATATATGGACAAGGACACGTTGTAAATTAAATCTCTCGGTGTCTGTGTTGTGCTCAATACACGTTTACTGTTGACTTGTGACTTTTTCTCTTTTTGCGAGACAAACCTTCTGTGTTTCGATTAACAAACGCTGGACGTAGTTGTTCTTGTTATTGACTTTCTGGAATATTACACTACAAAGTGAAAGTATGCGTTCAACTATGGGAAATCCGCTGATAGCTCTTTCAGAACGTAAGATCGATTAGTTAAGCCAAAATGATGTATTCATCGAAGGTGGATAAACACACTTTTCTTCACAACAACGTAAAAGTAAACCATTTTTAGATATATCCGATTGTTCTGATTGCAACTTAAATATCGTGCTCAAAAAGCTTACAAATTTGTTCTAACATAACACATTCTAATAGTTCATGAAAGGCCTGAGAAATCTCTTTTTGCATCCAAATTGCCGTTTCCAATTCGTTTCGGCCTTAAAACACTATATCGTTGGACTCCACAATCACCGCACTAGATTTACTAGACTTGAGAGTAGGTGAGTGGTTTGGGTGTGAATTTTGTTTACCCAAGACAGCTTAAAAGCTCTGTATTATTCAATCATCGGTTGTGTTGATCTTCGTGTAAATGTTTTATGATGTCTTAGGGCTACGATTAGTTAATAACGTACTGCTGCAACATCCCGCAGTTGGAAGACTCACGTGAGCATTAGTAATTTCTTGTGCTTTAGCGGAATGTTTGCGTGCTGAAACGGATAGTACGAAAGTTAACCACAGAACTGGTGAGTTGGAAGCCGTATTCACAACCATCCAGTTGATCACATAAATTCGTAGGAAGCGTTTATTCAGCAACACATGCAAAATGGAAACACAACAACGCGCTGAAAAAAGGTGTGTACAAGTCAGCAAAACAGGCGTCCTACAATTACTCGCTGTTTTCTTCCGTTGTTGCTTCCTGCGCCTGGCCCAAGTACGTGGCCGCCGCGAAACCTGAAGGGGAGTGAGATAAAGCCACAAGTTGTTGGGCGCGCAGCTTGATTGGCGTCGTTGCTGTTACATTATATCAATTTGGATGTAAGCGTGAAATAACGTACTTCAGCTACTTCAGAAATTATATGTTGACGACTGTGTAGCGACTTGAAGGTAACCCGTGTATGCTAGCTGTACGACGTGTGAAGTTGCTCCCAACATCCCAGTCCACATTCTTCATAGGATCGTAAGAATCTTCGCATGCGGTCTGTTTGCTGCATGCGATCGCACTTGTTTGTTTGCTTGCTCGTCGGACTATGTACACCAACAGTACCGCACACAATTCCGGCTTGCCAGCGTCCTCGACGGTCGGATTCTAGGTCCTTAGCTTCTTTTGCGTATGGGTGTCGTTCATCACTGGTCCAGCTCCACTGTTATTGCTGTATAATATGCAGTCGATCTCTCCCGTTTTCTCGTATCTTTATATCGTGGCTGGTATTTGTTGTGTATGTCTGGGACGCGTTAAATTATTGTACGTACACTTCGAACTATGCCAGTCTGGTTGGAACATTTGACTATGATTGAAATTAACCTATCGGAAGAGAACAATTGTCAGGCTAAATTAACTTGTGCCAAATAAGATGGTACGCTAAAAATGACTGATGGTGGGACGAATCACTGCAACGTACCAGATAGTAACAGCGGTCAATCAGATTTACCTCATTAAGATTCGCACTACTTTGGTGGCTGAAGCAAATAACCAGAAATGTAGGGAACTTGTTACTAGGATACAATTTCACCGGCCGACTCAGAATCAGCTGTGGAATACGCCGAAGCGAATCTGGTCAGAGTTGGCCCGACTCTGGATTCTGTTGGATGCCAGCTGTGAACCGACTTCTTACCATTTCCCGCCAGAGTCAAGGTGTTTTTTGCGGACATCTATACAGGTGGTTTATGATAGCAAAATAATCCAAACCGAATTTAAGCAGACGGATTCTTATTCACTTGCCATTGGTATTGAACCGCCGAACGCACATTATGCAGAAGCTACTACAAGCTGTACTTATAAAATTCAGCAATCTGTGCCCGCGTGGCGGTTGGATGAAATCGCTGTTCAAGCAGGCGAACACCAACTAGTCAATGAAAACGGAAGTATAGCGGTGCCTGTTCGCCAGATTGATAAATCCCCCTACTTTACGTTAACTAATTCTGAAACTAGCAATAAGGGGAGGGGTAAATCTGCAAACGGAAGTCGTCTAACGCATTACTCACTGTACAAGGAAACGCACTAATAAGAATAAGTCTTCAGAGGCTGGGGAGATCATTGCTAACGAATATTTGGCGCGACTGCAAGCCACCAAAAAAAGGACGAAAATTAACGAAAACTCCCAATCATCTTGAAAATTCAGAAAATCGATTGGTGCCACTCCTGAAGCGTCAGCCTGATGACATTTTTATTTTGGGAAATATGGCGTACGACACTGGAGATGAAGTGAATTTGTTATGCAGACACAAGAAGAGATGGGTTATCCGAACACGCTGTCTGACACTGTGCGTGATTACATGCTAGTTGACCTTTGTGGAATTGCGCTTGAATTCCCCAAACTCCTGAAATTTTTGCGCCGTGAGAGTTGTCTTACTAATATCACATTTCCTGTTCACATTGCCAAGTGAATGTAATTTTACTGCAACCCACTAGCATCAAAGTTGGTGTTGGCGTGGGTACCTCAGCTCTGCTCGTGATTGTATGATGACTCCGCGTCATCTCGGACAACGGAAGCAACATCCCATGGGATAATAAGTTCTCTTCCACCGTCGTTGTAACCACAACCCAACCAGTCCGATGTTTGTCTGAATTCCGAAGTTTGACCGGAATCTCCGTTGACATCCGTCCTCTTTGGCGGCTGAAGTGCGGTTTTCCTAGGAACCTTCTCACGTCCACTTCCTAGCGCCTTTACTCGCCGCATTGAAGTTTGCTTGTTGTACGGTGGGTAAATCATTAAATACAGTTTACTTGCAGACCGACCACCTGCCCAGATGCGAGGACAAACATTGTGAGGTTTTATGCGCCGAATTATGTTCCGTTTGGCTCAGTGTGCTTGCTAGCGCTCCCAAGACTGCAACTGCGGTCGGCATGCATTGGTGGCCAAACTGCTGTTTTCACCCACCTGGCTACACCGCGACCGCAGGGTGGACCACCAAGGATTAACCCCTTTTATTCGCAGAAGAACGTAGTTTCTCAACGTGCCGTACTATCGGAGAAATAGTGACTGGAACAGGTCCTTAGCGATCTCCATCCAGAGGATCTTACCTCATCTCTATCATTCCGTCATTTGAGACATGAGTGAAAACCGCAAGACAGATGACAAACCCGCGCACCGCCTCTGTGCAGAGACTACCCGACTTTGTGCGGACAATTACCTCTCCATTCATAACGACGAGTTCCTTGCATGGATTGGCAAGGTCCACGGATTCTATTGCCGAGCACCTCCCGAGCGGAATTCGTCGGCTGCTGGCACATGCAGAAGACAACCGTGAATTTAACAAAACAGATGAGTGGGCTTCGCCTGAAAAATCAATCTTTCGGTGCTTCTCGATCCCCTCCCGCTTTGCTGCCGGCAATCGGTAGATTATGAATATTTCTGTTATCTTTTAGTCCAACGCATTTTGTGGCTATTGAAGTTGCTGAAATTTTGAGATATGTTGCAGTTCCTGAAACCTTAGAATTCAGTTTCCGAAGACGTAGCCAAGGAATTTGCAGTAGTTCGGTGGAATAGGGATCAATTGAAAAATAACACATTGTCGCATTCTATGTTATTTCGGAGAACTGAAGGTAAAATATAATGAAAATTGATGTCATAGACGTGGAACATGCTTTCGTTGGACTTCGGACTTAATTAAGCAGGAAGGCTTGATTATAACTTCGACAACAGAACTGTTGTTGAATCATGAATACTGAGGGTTTTATAAGAATACAGACATGAGGAATGCCTATAAACCTACTTCAACGCAAGACAATGCACAAAAACTGGACAAGCAAGTCATGCTTTATCAGTTATATCCGTCATGCTTTACCGTTCACTAGTACCGCTGTTGTTAATTTTTCCATGAAATTAGGATGTACGTTGAAATAAAGACAAGGTAACCCGCAGATAACAAGACAGTGAAGAACACACCCAGCTGAAGAGATTACGACACTTATAATGGCAATTGTGTAGTTAGCCGGTATTGTGCTTCAAGGCTGAAACGAACTGAAAACTGCTATTTAGGAGCGGAAAGAGATTTTTCCAAGTTTCGGTGTAATATTAAAATGTATAATACGGGACAAATATATAGAGTTAATCGATTATAATAATTGTATTACAATGAGGAAAATCAGTTATGTTCGCGCTTTTGTTGAGAAAAATGTCACCATTTCTTTGTCAAAAGCATCATGTTGGCTATCCTAATGGATTTTACGTTCTGAAAATGCTTCCATCGGAATTTTCGTGGCGGAGTACATATCCCCACTTTACAGAAACGCTCAATTTCGCGTGGTTTCGGAGATGTAATTGTATTTGTAATTTTCGACTGCGTTGCGTTTGAATTGCATTGTACACGAAACATCTCAGTAGTTTCTAATCAACGCCATGCAGCCACGGTTATTGGTTAATTATTCACCTGAATAACGTGTTCAGCCTGGTTTCCCTATAGCATTTCCGGTGGAAAAGAGTCTACGTTACCACGTGGTCGTTTTTACCTACATTATGTTGTGGACATGGGTAACACGTCCCACCTCATCATAAACAACGTGCTTATTGTCTTGTTTACTGCTTACTGACTATGCTTGAATGTGGCTTGCGAGTCAGTGCTCACCTATCTGACAGATAACGATCAACTTTGACGCTCGTTAGTTATCGGAAGAAAACAATGATTCCCATTTCTACCATTTCAGTCACAACCCTTCTATTTTTGTATCACGGACGTTTATGATTCCCAGGGCTATCGGTCTATGCTTTCGCCGGCTGCGGAAATTACTGACGGCTGCCAGTGTGTTATCTCATTTTCAGCCAGAACTGAGGATCATTTTAACTTCACCGCAACAGTCTAACTACACGTTCACTCTGATTTCTCCCGTGTTCCCCTTGTCAATGTCGATCATGGCTTGAGTGAACTGGACAGAGCAGCTACTAAGGTCGACGTATGTGGCATAATTAATCGTTGATCATAGTTCAAGAGGACTGGATCGAGCAGCTACCAGCGTGAACGCAGACTACACACTTAGGCGTCGATCATAGTTTAAGTGAATTGGACTGAGCAGCCACTAGTGTGAGCGCATACTACCTTTGTTAATGGAAGTGAAAACCAAACAAAACCTTACTGTAGGGATAGAAATGTTTCCGAAACACCGGCAGAATATATGCATGGCAGCCGCACTGTACTGTATAAAGTACATTCACGTGTGCCGTCTACGCTACCCACGACGAAACCGTCACCATCTTGTTGCACACGAAGTTGCCATGTTCAAGTTGATTGCAACAGAACCGCTTACCTTGCACTGAGATATTGTTCTGAAAGGGAGTCGTGGAGTCCGTCACTTCTGGTGTTTTTAGACTAGCTGACTTGCGAATGTGGTCATTCTGTGAGGAATGTTGTTCACGTACCAGTCGACATCCACAATCTCACGACGGTCGAACCCAGCGGTGGTTTGCATTTAATACTCCGCAGCAGCCACTCACTGTGGGTCCATATTTTGTGATTTGCGACGGCTTAGAAGTCTCTTGAGTGAGTTCACTTCTTCAACCGTCCGTTTGTGTTCTTCAGCGTATTGTCTGTTCGGTCGCCAAAGTGGACAACATCCATTTGCGGATGGATGGCTCACTTCGGCTTGATGTACAACCAATGACACAACAAATAATTCAGAACCTTCCTTTCTGTTCCGCCGAGGATGTACAAATCACGTTTGAACCCAAGGTAAACAGTGTACGAGTGCAACTTATTCTTTCTCGTTGTCTACCGCAGTCATCCGGTGGAAGAGATAACGACTGCTAGGAGTTTGTCAATTGACAAATATGACGGACGAATTTTACCCACTCATATGCTTGTCTACAGCATCACGTACGCGAAAGTAACATAGCAGGACGTTGCAGCCAAACACCGCATAGTGTGCCCTCATTTGCGCCGTCATCTTATTCTTGACAAATGTTTCCGCCACAGTCTGCTCGCCCATCATCTCCCGAAAAATCTCGAACAGTCTACCTAGCAAAGCAATCTGTCCACCACGAACGTACTTGTACATCACGGACGGGCCGTGTCCCATACCGCATGTTACGAGGAACTGATGTAACTTCCATCTTCAAAAGTATGAGGAAGTACACAATGATATACTTTTGCCTGTCTGCCCCGTGGGTGGCATCCACATTCATAACACGCCGGCAACGTCGAAATAGTTCAATCGGCATTCGCTGAGCGAAGCTGATATGCTTATATCTGTTTCCTTCATCGCTCATGGTGCTCAACACACCCATCGCACTAATTAGCGACAGTACCACGTCAACGTTCTCTAATGTTCCCCGACCAAACTTGCATGGCAAACTTGCTTGACATCACAGGCTTTAACTTGCGCTGGATGTATCCAACGTCAATGGTTGTGATGAACTTCTCATGGACATCTGTTACGTACTGCTTAATGTCAGCGGTTGGTGTATTATACCGGAACGGATGCTTGCATTCGTTCAATTCACCGACGGTTAGTCCACAGTTCGTAGGATGGGACACATGTGGCAGACGACTGATGGGACGGTTGTTCTCCAACCCGAAAGAGCTCATAAACAGACAAGCATCTCGTCGGATCACATGAAATCGTGATCTGCAACAGGTTTCACGAGACCTGATTTATAAAACTGACAACAGTTAACCCATTAGACAGGTAACGCACCTTTCCATATACTCCAACGCCTTTTATATTTTGTACAACGATAATAAATCTGCACGGTTTTCTGGAACCTACATCAACGTACCTTACCATACTTCAAAGCAGTTTTCGACCCACGGCTTGTCCGTCGAACGTAAATAACGTCCACCCGGTCCATGTACCTCGGAAGAAACTCCTGAAACTGTGATAGAGTTCGGAATTCGCGATATACTCCATATAATCCATCTCCTACAAATGAAGAATAGGCAACTGAAAGTAAAATAACAAACAAATGACAAGCACGAAAAAAACTAATTGAAAACAACCCCAGCATTCTTGTGTTAACGTTGCAACACGCAATCGAACACAACAGCAACAGCCGTGACGATTTTCGAAAAACAATTTCGATGAGGTGGTTTTCAATTAACGGTCAGTTAAAACAAAGCTCTATGAATCCATAACGCAGATTTCGACGGCTTCAATTTCTGCACCAGATATCAAGCCGGTAAAACGATTTTTTCCAGGAAAATAATCATCCAGAAAGCGATAGCTCAGAAACTCACGGTCTACGGTTAACATTCATGCCCCGCCTTCAAAGTCGCATCCAAGAACGGGATACCGCTGATATCATCAGAGGCACGGAAGTCCACTGAACGACGTACATTCTCAACTGCCTAAGGAGCCATGGCAGTCAGTAGGTAACTGCGACAACTGTTGGTGGCAGCCCTACTCCTGTTTATCTGCTATTTCTCACCCGGTATGAGGTGTAGGCTACGGTTTCCAGTAGGTGCCGGCGCCCAATCAGTGTCCTACTGCCTGAGAAGAAAGATATATCTCGTTCGACATTTTTCAACTTCGAGCTCGCACTTTCGGCACCCGCTTCCTAATGTTAGACAAGTCCGCGGCGTGTCCCCCTCATAAGTGTTCGTCATCGCGGACGCAGTGGATGCTTCCTTTGCCACGAACTTTTTGAGGCACTCTGGGTTAGCCACCGACGTAAGCCACAATCAGCTTTCAGTTCCTCTGTCATGTAGGCAATGTTCTGTCTACCGCAAACGTCACCTCACCTGGTAATTTCACTTTACAGGACGACTGCTTCAAACGTACGTTTGGTTGTACTAGATCCATTAACATCATAAGACGGCTTCACCTATTTGTTGGCTTCTGTTGAGCGTTTCACACATTGACCGCAAGTAACGCCCATAAGCAAAACCTCAGCCGATAACATCGCACGAAATTTTACGGAAACCTGGGTATCCTGCACTGTCGTACCTAACTCCATCGTACCTGACAGATGTTCTCAGCTCACGTCCATAATCTGCAACGCTTGACTGGTTATGAACACTTGAAAACAAACGTACACCACCCCGCGGACAATAGCTTGGTGGATAGTTTACACCGTCAACTCAAGGCCATCATCCAGGCTAAAACGGGTTTGGCGGATCCAGTGATTTCAGCTACTTGTTCACAAGTTCGCAGTCGGGGGCTCGAGTCACCAGGATCCAGTCAGTTTGTCCGTTCCGATGTCAGCTTTTTTCTGTTGACCTAAAAGGCAGTCATTGAAAATAGGTCGTCGCACCGCTTTTCGGAGTAACAGGGAGTACCAAAAACATAGTACATTACTAATTTAACAAAAGAGAGTAAGATACTAATCTAACAACTTCGTAAATAAGTGGGTATCTAATAACTCCTTGAAGGGGTCCCTAGAAGGACGCTTTACAATCTCCAAAGGAGGGTCCTTCCAGTGGTTGATAAGTTTACACGTGAACTGTCGCCTGAGAAATATCCGGGGTCGAAGCTTACAGGGCTTTTTGTCGTAACCCACTCGACTGTTATCAAATGCTTGGGTAAAGAACTGGTGCACGAGTCCTATGCTAAGGAAAACGTGCATAAAGATTAAGTCACCGTGGAGTCTTCGAAATTCAAACAGATAAAGACCAAGAATTACAAGACGAGACTCGCAAAAGAAGTGCTGCAGGTCAGTAGCCATTTTTTGTGGTTATTCGCTGGACAGCCTTGACGGCGAGTATGTGCTTTTTCAAGCCAATTCATGCAACTTGATTAGCATACTCAAGCAATGGTCTTATATAGACTCCGTAGAGCGATTGAAAAGCATGTCTGTCTATTGGGGGGAAGGCTCTTTTTATCGTCCCAAGAGTCCCAAATCCCTTTTTTGCGGCCATCTGGTGGTGATGAGAAAAGGATAAGTTAGTCGACACCCAAATCCCCAGGTCCTTTTTAAGGTCAACTTTCGTAACATCCGTTACAGTTTGTGCCCCATGTGTGACGAATAGGTTTCCCAAGTCTCCCCCAAGCGACATATGGGCACACTCACTGTCGTTTGGAGGTAGAATCCAGTCTTCTGACCAGCCCGTAATACGGCCGAGATCAATCTGCAATGTGCTGGGATCAAAGGCATTCCAGATCCTTAAATCATCGGCATAAAGGAGAATATTGTTAGAAATAAGGTGGGAAAGGTCAATGATGCATATTAGATACAACAACGGACCGAACACGGATCCTTGAAGAAGTTCAATGGAGATCGGAGAAAGAGAAGAATGGTCGGTCCGGTTTTTGCCCTAAATGTTCTGTTTTCAGGAAAGAATGTAATCCAGCGAACAACCTCTCCTTGGATCCCATAGGTTTCTAGCTTATATACAAGTGGATCGTGTGGGACAAGATAAAATGCCTCAGCACAATCGAAAGAGATACCATCCGAGATATAGCCAATGTCTTTGACGTCTGTCAAACTACACATGAAGATGGGCGTATTGGTTATGCATGACCGGCCGGGAAGTGGTGTTACGCACTGTTTTCATTGATTGCCTTCATTTAAAGGGCGCCCCTTGTGTTCAGAAACAAACAGATTGCAACCGCACGATTTCGGCTCCCGCCTCGCATGGAAAAAGTTGGCGGTCACGCCCATATTTAAAACGTGCGACCAGCACTCTCCGGCCGGCTATTGGCCAATCAGCCTTACTAGCATTTCACGCAATATAACACAGCGTTTATTAAAGAGCGGCATCCTCAATCACTCCTTATCACACCGTCTTTTCTCTTCTGCCCAGCATGGCTTCCTTCCTAACCGGTCATGCATAGACAATATGCCTATTTTCATGGATAGTCTGACGGAGGTTAGAGACATTCGCCTCAGCCCAGATGCCATCTTTGACTTTACCAAGGCTTTTGACCGCGTCCCACATGGCCCCTTGAAACAAAAACTGGAAGTCTATGGTACTCAAGAGGAGGTTATTCGCTGGATTGTCTTCTTCCTCGATAATAGGACGTTCAGAGTTAAAACCGGATAAGATCTTTCATCTTCCTCTTTCACTTCTGCGGGAGTTCCTCAAGGGTCAATATTGAGTCCTCTGTTATTTCTGATCTACATCAATGACCTTCGGGAAAATATTTTCAAAAACGTCCCTCGCTATGGAGATGACCAAAAAAATGAAACGCCACTGATCCCAGTGCACTACAGATTGATCTTGACGCGATTAAGCGTTGGTCGGACGACTGGGATCTTCCACTAAATGATAGTAAGTGCGCACATATCACTCGGTTGATGTTCTGGCAGCGTCTTCCTGATTCATGGTGCATCCGGAACATTCGACACTATGAAAATCAATCTGAAGTAAGATTTGTGCATCTGGTTGTCGTCTAACTTACCTTTCGCGCACCACCATGAGATGACGGCTAAAAGAGGGTTCGCTGCTATTACGATGCTTGAGCGCACTTTCTCCCGCATAAACGACAGCGTTTCAGACACTTTACGGGGTTTGTATAAAACTGTTCCTCGAGTATGCCAATCAGGTCGTGTATAGCGGCCTGAAAAAAGACACTGGTTGCTTAGCACATCCAGCGTGCGGCTACCGAACTAGTCACGGGCCTAAGAAATGTCGCGTACGAGTCCCGACTTGAAATTCTTGATATATACTCACTTGAATTTTGACGGCTCCGCGATGCTTTAGTTCTTACACACTTCCTCTTTAGGGTAGGCCTCGTTGATCGGCTCCTCACTGTAGCCTGTGATGACGGCCGGCGAGGACATAACAAGAGGCTTTTCGTACTTCGTCCCCGGACCTTCCTTCGGCAGCAGTTCTTTTCTTACGGGGTTATTAACCAGTGGAACAGTCTCCCTCCTAAAGTCGTCAGGAGTGCTTCTAGCCATCGTTGTAAAACATCAGTTGAATTTCATTTTCAAGAAACTTGTAGTGAGATCACCTTTGACGTCCCTAAAATCCTAAACTCCCCGTGACGTGAAAGTTGCCTTCCCAGTACCACCGCGTCAGTTCACATTACCTCGCGAATGTAAATTTACTACAAACCACTAACATCAAGGTTAGTGTGTTGGCGTAAGTATCGCAGTTTTGCTCATAGCTGCATAAAGAATCTGCGCCATCCCCAATATTGTAGGCTACGTTCACTAGAATAACAGTGTTTTAGCTACTACCTTTGGGAACGTCGCCGACACTTGTTTGAATCCTGAAGGTCAACTGGAATTTCCGTTGACATTCGTCCTCTCTGACGGTTGCTGCCCGGTTGTGCTTAAGTTTCTCTCACGTCCATTCCTCTAGCGCCCTTATTCGTTA
>LUCH01002366.1:0-83108 GCA_013368495.1 Paragonimus heterotremus
GACCTTATACCTGACTCTCGAATCACCCAAAAAAAAAACCTTCATTGTCGTCATTTCTTTATCCCCTCGTTTTTCCTTATTTCTTCTCCATATAGTCTTCCCTTCTATCATTCCATTGTTATACAACAAAACGGTGCAACCTCCCTAGGTACCCGACTGCTACTAGCTGCTCCAACACAACACACCTCACATACTCCCACCATTTCAGCATTTTATGTGATCAAAACAGACGGACCATAATCTGAGTGTCAAATTGAGATCGAGTCTGTTGTGAAACTACACATCCCGTGCTATTGATTCATACCAGAATATCTTGAGGCGGGGATACTGTACAAGCATATTTCCAGCTCCGCAGGAAGTCGGTGAAACCAGTGAGTGTTTGTCAGTAGTGGTGGGGTTACTCAACCCTTTTCCTTGCGCAATAACATTATCCCACACTACACTCAGTTTTCTTTGGCAGCTCTGCTTCTTCGAACGGCTTTTGGGATAAGCCACTGATGACACCAGCTAAAATTTCTGCATAGTATTGAGATAATTTGGGTAGAGTTTTGCCAGTACTCTGAGACTTGTTATAGTTTATGCTTAAAAGTTTGGTACGCATGGTAGAGACGGTAAATCCTACTTTAGTGAAGACAAAATCAACTTGCTGCTGCTGCTCAGTAGGACTGTATGTGTTTTTGATGCTACTTTCGGTGTGCACTTTTCCAAAGGTTTCAGCAATGGTTTCAGCCCCCTAGGTGATTACAGAGTAAGATTACCGGGGGTGACTGGAGCGTACGCAGGACGCTCCTCGCAAAACCATTTCGGTCTGTGTTTCACTTGTGAAACTTCAAATGTTTGAAGCTAGCACTCACTTCTACGAAATGTTCCTTTGGATTTACTTCTAATTCGCCTGCGTTCGCTGTAGACTTCCTCCGTTTCAGCCATCTCGTGCTGTACTGAAATAGAATGATTGTTGAAAATAAATTGTTCGGTTCTGGTACAGAATTCCGCTTGACAACTTGGCGTCTTTGTTTTGTTTTAGGGCAGCAGACGGTAGGTTTACGGTGGCAAAACCGGAACTTTTCGACTCAAGGTATGGTCGGTATATATTCGAATATCTCCAGAAAGTGTTTATCCATGCCAGTGATTTAACATTTGAAATGATTGCATGAGGGCAAATGGTACCGGGTTACTCTACAAGAGGAATGACTAAAGTTGGAATGTATTTGGAGCGTGCTGACTGCGTTCTAGAGACGTCTTATCGAGATTACCCATTTACCTGAATACAGTTGTGAGAATGAAGCCAGTGTTGCAGTGCTCGGAATCATGAATTCATCCTGCAGACCCTCGTGTATTTTTAAAAAGCTCGAGTCCAGTGACTGTGTTTACAAACTGACCTCTAGGGGATCCGGACCACAGCGTAAGTTCAAGCTTTCGACGCTAATATCATCATCATCATCATCATGGACAGCAATACATCAGTGGCTCACACTGACGCTTAACTGCCACACAACCACGAAGGAAAAAGTGAGAGAAAAAACCCATATGAGAAGAGATTAAAAAAGGGATGGGGAGGGGAATAGACCTAACTACCAAAAACACCTACGTCTATATTCAAACATACAACATCAAAGCGCCTACACCTTGCAAGCAAACAGCCAGGCTGTAAGTGAAAGTAAGGCGTCACCAGCAAGACAGCTTTCACTGCCCCGCGTCATTACGTGCACTCACTTAACAGACAACTCGGTCTTCAGAATAGAAATGTTTCCGGAGAATAATACCATTGTTTTACTGGAACAGATCAAGTCAGAAGATAGAAACCTAGAACATAATGTTTACTTCATGTACAGTGGATGTACATGCCACAAGAGAGAGAAAATATGGGTTGAGTGCGAGTTAATAGCAACACAAGGAACGAATTAATGGTCAGAACATACATAACACAACACTCTCTGACTAACAAAGTAATTTTCACAAGATAGTCAAGAACGATTTACTCCGAGTATCACGTTTCACACTTCCTTAGCTTATGTGATCTCGTACACTGTGGTTAACACAGAAGGCCACGCGATGTGGCTGGCGCCTTCTGGTTCATTCCCAGATGCTCAAGAATTTTTGTAGTAGTTTCAGGTGGTACATCACTCATTCGGGGGTGGGCTGGGGTTGAGGGTTAGGTATTCCAGAATTGTGATTCGTAGTTTGGTCGACACATGGTGTCAGATGCTCAAGTGAGACCGTTTTTCAGGGCCATTGAGAAGTTGCACCTGAATGTATCTCAAATTAAAGTCCAACAATAGTAGCTCTTCAACGGTGGGTCGGAGAAACGAACATTCTTGCGTGTCGGTACAGGGTCGGGAACAGGTGACCAACTAGATGAAGATTTTGTTGCCGAAGGCTCTCAGTTATGTTGAAACATTCTTTTATATGTAATTCGTACCATGTCAGAAGTGCGATGTGATCGGATGTAAAGCGTTTCGAAGAACAGATTCCAAATAACCATTAGTTTGTTTTCGCGAAGTCTGTTAAAATGATTGAGATTGTCCACCTGCGCGTTTATTTTTAGGTACGAGGGCATAATATACAAAACGACTGATATTGACGGTTCATTGCAATAGACGCAGTTATATCAAGACGTGCGAATAAAGAGGGGGAACTTCAGTATGCGTCAACAACTGTAAATAAATATTGTTTACGAGTCGCTAATGGAAGAGGACCTTAAAACTCAGCATTGAGTCCACCAAAAAGTTGGAGTTTGAATAACATGGCTTTACTGGAGTACCCAGAACGCCGCGCAGTCATGACTTTCTTCCTTTCTATGGAACACGGTAGTTTTATCACAGCGAACAAAGTGAACCATGCATGCACCTTCACGATGGCCGAACGGATTGTGTAGTTATTTTAGGTCCATAGTACAAATAGTGGAAGAACAGTAACAGCGAGGTTACTCATTGGCTGCACGGTTACCTATCTTGAGATGATAGCTTCTTAGTGAAAAGATGACAATCGTATTCTCTAATGCTGACTGTTGTCACTTTAAGTTTACTCTCATTACCGCTGTCCAAGAAAGCAACCGATCTTTTGTCCTTACTGGACTGAAAGTGGTTCCTCAGTTGACAATGCCTCCACCTCCGTGTGGCCTCAGCGATTGCTCGTGCCTCCTTTTCGACTGAATAAGGATTACTCCCAGTATCCTGAAGAAAAAGGTCTCCGGCCTACCATTTTGATTAAGTGTCACTGCAGTGGCAATTTCGGACGCGTGTTGTCCCCACAAAAGGTAATTTGTAATCAGCAGTGGTTACCACCGCTTATCCTTTCTTCAAGTTCACACGCAATTCCTCAATATCACCGGGGTCACGAAATGTCTTGGTATGTGTGATTGTGTAGATCTTATCAGTAAAATGAGATTCAACCAGAGTGGTGCGAAAAATTCCCGCTATACACTGCTGCGGCTTTAAGTCGTATGGAAAAGCAACGTTTTCACTCCGTTAGGATTATATTAAATAACTCCCTAATTGAGTTATAACTTGTTTTTCAACCCGATGATGCTGATGGACACGATCCATCTCAGCTGGAAATAATGGTTATAACGAGTCTGTTTTAGGCTTGATATCCGTAAACTGTAAGCGAAAGTCAGTTAGACCTTGTTTTTAATCCTGGAATCGATTAGCTTTTTGAAAACCGGGAAAAAATTTCTTCATTTCTAATGGGGATTTCCCAGTATACATTCTGGAAACCGAGGATTATATATACTTCATTCTTGGTTTTTCTTTCTGTCATTTCCTTGAGTCTAGGCGGTGGAGTGGTATTTAGGTTGAGATTCGACCACTGGGCAGCCTGTAATCGACGGTTACTCGTTTCTCCTACCGTTCATTCGTCGTAGCCGAGACTGTTCCCCCCTCCATTTTCCTCCCTCCATTTCCACTTCAATGAAACGCTCGCCTGCGATTTAGTGGCATCTAAAGGGTTCAACAATAGGTCTACAATTCGGTGTCAAATTTTCAAATAGACATGGGTGTTTACGTAATCAGTCGCAATACTACAGAGGTCGGCGAAATTTATTTATTCTCGTCTAGGCCAATACGCTTAAAATGGTAGCATTGTAGGCCTCGTTATGAACAGCCGTACGACAATCAAATCAACGTCAACCACTAGAGATGTACAACCCGCGCTTGCTGTTGGATCTATTACCTTATTTTGTAGTATAACTTGCACACGTTGTGCTCACATTAATAATAATCTTTGCATCCCTCCTGTACACCAAATGTTGTACCCGTTGAATGTCTCTTCAGTTGTACCACCGTTTTCGGCATCTGCGTTCCCACAATGGAGATGAAAATCGTGGCCCGTGGTTGTACATGCCTTTACGGTCATTTGGGTTTCTGTTCGACTCTTATGAATAAGTTTACCTCACTCCTACTCTAGTTGTATTTCGCTTTTATTTTTCCGTCAGTGGTTGCTGTTACTCATTATTACGTTGCCTTATCCGGCCTTTAAATCTGTTGGTGGTGTCCTTCAGGATCATTCCTTCGTAGTGACCTAGTTTTAGTTTTTGTTCTTCTCCTCAGCAGGGCGTATCCTTCTGAAATCCTTGGTATGTTATCCCTAATGCTCGTTCGTCGCTCCTGTTGACAATTCTCTACACTATCAATCCACTACACTACCCAGTTCAGTTGTCTGGTAGATTAGTTTCTGTTTTCTATCTGTCTTCTAGTATTTATCGCTGAATTTGACATTTAGGTGACGGCAGTTATTACAGCTTTAATTGTGCTCACTACGTGACAGCTCCTCTGCGTTCGTCGGAGTGGAGTTAGTCTCTTGGTGTTTTCCTCATGCCGACTATCATTTAGAATTGATATTGATGAACAATATCCCTCTTCCAACCGACTCGACTTTCGTAAATGCAGGTGCGCTGCCACATTATTAGTGTTCCAAGTAGTTCTTAATCGAAATTACATGTGCTTCACATCAAGTATGCAATCCAGTCTATCTCATTTGCGTTCAAGTGTGCCACAATCATCTGCGGACTCGTAACTGGTTTTCGCCGGCTTCGGTAATACCTATATGCGCTCGATTTGCACTAAGTTTCTGAAGAATAGTTGCACGATCAGGGGCATAAAAGAAATCACATCAATTTTTCATGGGCGGGCTCTACCCGGTTTCTTATTTAGTACCCGTAATGCTGAATACCGCCGGCCAGAGGCTCTGAAGGATATGTCCACAAACCGAAATCGGTGGCGGGAATGTTTTTTGGTTCTTCATCATTGTGCTTTTTGCTCTACGTCTTTTCTGTTTTCATCCTTATTTCTTTTTAATTATGTTTTCTTTTCATGGCCGCGAATTGACATGGACAACTAGTTGTGCACAATAGTTATATTATTATGGTCCACTTGCCTTCCATAGTTTGATGTTCAGGAATATATGTCCACTCTTGATGACTCTTACGATAAAGCTGGTTTGCTTTTTAGGAGTAAGAATCGCACACCAAGAGCTGACTTACATCATTGTTTCATTATTGCCTTCCAGAAAAGCTGACAACCTTGTGTGATCAGAAGAAAAATCATACTAATTCAAAGGATTCGAGCTCTCAGCATGCAGCATTCGTTACATCACTTTTTCTTAAAATCCCCGTAAACGGGACGTCTTCAGTTGCTCATCCTATGCTTTTTGTTTCCATGGCACCAGGTGTGACAGTTGATCTCCAGTGGATGCTGATGCAGCGAATATGTTAAAATTACCAAAATCAATCATTTCATTCATCGTTATTTGTGTTTTGTATTGCCAAGTTTACACAGCAGATGTTACTCCCGGTGATCCGCCTCTTATTCAGAAGCACACTCAGGTAATCCATGATGTCCTTTGCCAAATGGATTGCATGTATGTAGTTTTCAAACAGTAGCTTCATACTGGTCCATACCTTAAAAGGTGATGTATATCTCGTTGATCGTTATACTGGATCTGTTCAGTGGGTCAAAAAACTGGGTAGGTTTCACCTTGAGATTACATCTTATATTCGTCTTTAGGCAAAGCACTGGAAGTGTTTTACGATGAAGGGTAAGCTGGAAATGTCGCTTATAACCTTCACTCAAGTCCCATTCTTATCGTTGATCCTTTGGAAGGTCGCTTGTACGAATACTCTAACGATGCCTCGAAGGATATGCTGACTCATTTAGATCATTCAGTCATGGGTTACGTACGTCGATCACCGGCCTACTACAAAAA
Organism: Paragonimus heterotremus; assembly: GCA_013368495.1. NCBI lineage: Eukaryota > Metazoa > Platyhelminthes > Trematoda > Plagiorchiida > Troglotrematidae > Paragonimus > Paragonimus heterotremus. The sequence goes on from LUCH01002366.1 coordinate 6,202, forward strand.
CTACATTTCTTTTGGTAAGTTTGAGTAACGTGTTTCTAGTTGTGTCAGTGGTTTTGCATACTGTGCGGAACGTAAGTGACTTGTATCACCTACACCCATGGTTTTTAAACATGGTTATAGTTGTGTGGGTACGGCGGAAATTCCACTAATTGCAGGAGAAAAAAAACCTGCAATTACAGTGGATTCGAATCACCAACTGAGGTAGCATGCTCAGACGCGGCAAGGGGTCTACCAGCTGAGCTATGAATCCAAGCAGGCAGCTCGGAACTTCCACATTCAGACCCAGTTCTTCACCCAACCTACTGTCCCATAAGGAGTCCACCAAACGCCTCAGACGACTAACTGCTCAAACAGGATTTCTCACGCCGTTCACACTAGAATCAACCAGCGCCACCGTCGAGCAGTAGAATTGTGTTACTGATAAATAATGTCATTTGATAATTTAGACGAAACCGAATTGTTCAGCCTCCGGTGTTGTTTCGTACCCCAGCTAGTGGAGTACTTGCCGCATCTAACCATGCTGTTTCTGTCGCTGGTTCGGCTGCAACAGAGGCCCAGGTTTTTCACAGTGGGGTCACTTGTAGATTGACAGATGTGCCCCTTTACTTGCCTGTAAAAGAAATAAGATACTGAGCATGAAAGAAGTATCAGCATTACAATCATTCCATAGTTGGCCTGCACTTGGAAAGCAGAGGTCCGTGTTATCGAAGAATGGCAGCGTCGTTGAAACACGCAAACAACTAGTGTCCGCATTTGCTAGACGCAGCCTGATCAACGGTCGCGTTTTCGACCCGGCTTGTGCACTTGGAATCCCATCACGCCAGTGTAATCCAAGGTTCTTGCAGCTTGTTGAGGCGGTCGGAATCGGCTGATAGAAGCCGGTTGTGTTCAGAAACAGCTGTTCGTCAGCTTTACGCTTCCGTGAAATTAGTCTCCCATCCCAACCCACCGGTTGGTTATCCACCCCCTAAGTGTTTGCAATGTAGAGCTGACTCATGCTACTGTAAATTTGGTACCACGGAATGTTTTCCGATCGTACTGGATAATACGCCGGCGGTCACGGTCAACTGTTGAACGATCGGAGTTCTCTTTGTTTGGGAGTGTCTTTTTTTAACTCCCTTCTCTGATCAAAAGACAGCAGTGTCGAGGTCGTAAAGTAGTTTCGCTGTGTGCCTATAAGATCGTGCGTCATTACCTAAGCATTCCTGTGTAGATAATAATGTGACTTACGATCATGTGAATGCGTCTGCTTTTCGTCTAACTGCTCCTCTTTAGCCTGTGTGACATTGTTGCTCCTAGGTGGACCTAAGTCTTAGCATGACCCACAGGCTTGTTAAGATTGCAGAGTAGGTCAGGATAACACGGTGGGTTTTTGTTATCAGTATCTCAATGGGAGTGCGATAAAGCATCCCACTCTGCTCCTTCCTGCGCATTTTTCTATCAAACGATATCTTAGGGAGCGCTGTGATTGATTGCGTGTTTCACGGATAGCTTAAGGCATACTCGGTGAACCAGACGTTCCAGCCTGTCAGTTTGTTATGGTCCTTTCATCTGCTAAATGCGAGGTGTTATACTACTGACAAGGGGTCGTTTCTCTGTTAATTCATCGTAGTGAATTTATGGAGATAGTGAAGAAGTTCACTTCCCTTAAGAGTTGTCTCAGCTGTGGCAGAAGGCCTAATAAAATGCTGAATTCCGTCCATAAGGTTCTGGTGACATCCACCACTTTACGCCACATGCAACGCTTGTTGATCTCAGTCATTCTTCGAAAGATGGAATGTATAGGGCAGTTGCATGATATGGACGCGAAAGGTGACCAGAACAGTTACCTCATGAAATGGCGGACCCGATTCCTGATCCTCTTGATGATATTGACTACCGGTGAGTTCTAGTAGGGGAAAAATCAAATCTATTGCTTCCTTTTTAAAGGTTGTAACGGAAAGGCCTACTTGAACGCGGAGTTTTACAGTCAAATGTGTGTTGTACTCAATGTGTATTTTGTCATTTTCACTCGTCTGCCACCTTCATTTTCTTGTTTCTTCTCTTTCGATCTTAACCCTCCATTATCTGAAAAACATTCCAGATTGATGACTGTAATGAAAGATTGCGTGTTGGACGCTGTTTCTTCTCTTTTGGTCGTGCGGTTTTCTGATACAGAAGTTTTTTCTGTACATGTTTACGAGGTTCACTGACCGAATGACTTCAGTGTTATAGAGTTCATTACCATGTTTTGAAGCGTTTAAATATCTCCACTCTTGGTCAATATGTTTGAATTTACGCTGGCTGTTTTAATTGAAATTTTCTCAAAGTTTGGACGGGTTTCACTGCAAGTTTACTAATGCTCTTTCGTAGGTTCGAAAACAGATTCTTGGTTATCACTCGATATGAACACTGGGAAAGTGTTGCAAGTATCAAATCACAATTCTGTCCAACAGTGTCCAAATCCCATTGAACCAGAGGGTGATTCGATTCCTACCCTTCAGCCTCCGGGTGACTTCATCGGACTCGGTAAAACACAATACAATTTGCTGTTTCGTGATCCAGTAACTGGTCGACCCAAGTGAGCCAGTTCGTTTATTTTCCTCGCTATGTGTCCTTTTGAAGTCTGAAGTTGGTCGCCTAATTTTGTTACATTTGATAGGCTTTTTTTCAATTTATAGTTACGATTGCCCGATTCGTTTTTGGTGTCCGATTCGTAAAATATATTAACTGGATATAATAGTCCCTTGATAAATGGTTAAAACCATCACATTTACGAATTATACACGGCTAGTGTTTCTTTTGTATTTTTTAATTCTTTGATGGATCTTACGAGTTTAGCGTACTCACTGTGTGTATCCTCTTCTTTTTGATTGAGCTGATTTCCTTTTCATAGAGTTCGCCATTCGTTTTAATGCGTTTTTAGTGCAGAAACGCACGTCTGACCTTATTTTCGAGAGTGATTCCTATGTTTATAAAATGTTCTATGACATAATAGATTAATTTGATGTGGGACATATCATATGCTGTACAAAAATTCGCCACTACAGAAAATCACCGTCATTTGCATGCGTCGGTTGTTTTTGTCGTTGCTCAGTTGAACAGGCTTCCATTGTTTTTTTTGGTGCGGTTCCGGATATTCATCCATGAAGTTCCTTGCGCAGTTGGAATCTCCTTTGCGAGCTAGTACCGCATTTAGACTTCATGCTGCTCATTGTTGCTGTGAGTAGGTTTTTGCACTGGTAACTTTGGAGTGTGCTGTTATTTTGCAATCCACTTATGTGTATATAGACATGATAGGAAAGGTTAGATGGTGGTAGGGGACGACGTGACAGTTACCGTAGTGAGCGTAGGTTCAAACGAAGCAAGAATGTGTATTCCCACGGAAGTGGGAACTGCTTGTGATATTTTTCACACAGAGTAATGTTTGTCAAAGGTATTTGCTATATAGTTAGTTGTTCAACTTTGTACTGGACAGCGTTCTAGAAACTACGCCTGAAATTTTTGTGTTCTTAGTCTGTAAGTCTTGTCCGGTGGTAATGTGACTGACATTAAATGCGTGTACAGAATCGTTTTATTCAACTTTTCTTTTGGTGACGTGTAAACCATAGTGAATTTATTGAACAATGGGGCTGGTGCGCATGAACTGTTTTTCGACCTCAATGTACAGTGTGCTACTTCACTGCTCAGGCGTTCTTGATCCGACATTCTTTCTTACAGGCAGCCCATACGAGGACGTCATCTCATTCACCTTTGTAGGGCTATCTTGCTTGCGTGCAACGTTGCAGACAAAGTTTCAGCACGATCGACGAGGGCACACGTTGCATTCTTTATCTGTAACTTCGTAAATGCTTCAATATGTAGTTCATCTGATGAGCACCTGTTGCTTTTTTATGGTCTGTACTGTGTAGTATCTTGGTCACAACTTGTCTATCTGTTCGTCAATTGCCCCACAACATTGTCGACTGTGGGTATCTTTCAACGAGCTTTGGGCAATCACGTTAGTTTTTAGTAATATTATTCGTATTTCCCCTCTCCTGTTTGTTCTTTTTGTGTATGGTTGGTTCCAGTGGCCCTCAGCGAAACGTAGACAGCTGTTTCCACCTTGTTTGGCTTGGAAGTACCACGCGTATGTAAGACTCATGCCACTGCGCGTGTACAATTGCGAGAATGGGAGTCTAGTTATTTCCTCACCAGAGCACGAGGTGGTAGTCAGTGGGGTTGCAGGAAGGTATGTGAATTATCTTCCTTAGCTGTTTCACCTCCTTTTTACCACAATTTTTAGCAATTAAGCGTCAATCTCCACCACTGTTACGGTACTCTCGTTGCCGATGATTATTTGAAAAACATGACTGTCACCATCTTTCTCTCAAATGAATATGCTTTAGACATTTTAAGTGGCTGGATTTGTGAGTATGTATATATGAAGCTGCCAACTGGTCTACATCTTTTAATGGATTGTGAGCTCTATATTTCTCTTCACCTTGATCTCTATGTTAAAGGCTCCTATGAGGGTTCAGCTAGTCCGCTCTCTTCCTTAGTCTAAGTAGTCGGGAAGTGTCGTGCCCGCCCAATCGGCGAACTGGTCACTTAGTTGTACAGAAGAAAACTTTTTACTCCGTTTTGCAAATACATGTAGATTTTAAAGAAACCAAACTGTTTTTGGATCATGTTTATCCAAGGATTGAGAAACACCACTATAACTGTATTTCCAACGTCTTACGGGCATAATCTTCAAAGTACTCTCAATATTGAACCCAGCAAAGTTTCTTTCAGGTTCTTCTCAACTTGCAGTGAGGTTGTGTAAGAGCAGTCAAGTATGCAATTTTATTCCCACTTACCGTTTTGTCTCTAAAATAGGGTTCTTGCCCCACATGTACGAAAAACTTCGTTCAATCCCTATATAACGCAATGCATGCTGGCTTGCCATCTTTTCGAAGCTAGTGGGTTGATTGCATAGCTCACTAGAATTTTAGTGAATCAAATCCGGGTTACCCGTATGTGTATGTGTGGCAGGAACATGTAAGGGATAATCTATGATTTCTCGGAATCGATAAATGTATTTTTCTCGTATGTAAATACAAGGGTTGTGTAAACAAGGTTTATGAATTGTGACCCATCATCTACCGATCCGTTTGCATTATTTAGGTTAAACTAGGAGCGTAATTTAACATAGTGTGTGGGCTTAAGAGATTCAGCTGCTTGACTTAGTTCTGTAGAGTGTCGTCAACTTCATGGTTGAAGCTTCAATAGTTATGTTCACCTATAGTTTTGATCGCCATCAAAGATGTATTAGGTCCAAAGCCAGTGACATTGCTGTTCTGAGAACTTGTCTGTCTTAAGCCCGCTTTGCAAAAATTAAACTGTTTTGTACTATTTCGGATTAGTCCAATCAAATGCACGATGTCAAGTCAGCATTGTGTTCGCTTCCTTATCTGTCCAATGTAGATGCGTTCCCATCAGTCCAATTTATATTACCTAATGTATAATCAAAAATAACTTTCTAATTCTTATCTGTTTTACATTTTCTTCCCCACCTATTTGCCGACAACAGATTTCATACGTTACTCTTTTTACAGGTTAAACATAACGTATAGCACGTTCAGTGCGCACACCGAACCGGATTTGCAGAGTATGGGTACGTAATCTTTGTTTACTCTGTTGGAGGTTTTGTGTTAGGTCACGTACTCACCACTCAGCTCTCCGTCTCTTTCGTTCATCTGAGGTCGAAGTTCTAATCATTTTCACTTTCGTCTGTTTGTTCTGCATTCATGTGAGTAACATGCGACTTCCTTCTATAATTTGGTTTGTCCTCGTCGTTGTGTGTGGGTCATATACTCATTACTTGGAGATCTACTTCGTGAACAGTAGACAACAGTTTACCTGATTATCCTGCTTGTAAAAACTACGTTCTGGTTCTTCGTGTCTATTTCAGTGGCGACCGGTAACTGTACGGTCAGATGTTCTACAGTCCCTCTTGTTTAGGTTTGGATAGCCACTACGTGTGTGGCCTAGTTCATCGAATGATAGTCCACGAGTTGGAAACCCAGTTTATTTATGTGTCAACGTCACTGCGTTTCAGTTTGGATGTTGCTAGTCCCAAATATGAATGAAGAATGATAATTTTTTCACTCCTGCTGATTGCTTCGGTTGTCCTTAGTTGTCTACACTAGGGCATATTGAATTAATATCTGTTATTGTGTTCAGAATTTTTTTCTGTCCGTGTGTACGTGATTAAGATTGGTATACATTGACGTGTATAGTTGACGGACTACGTGGGAGTGTTGGTTCTATGTTTCAAAAATGGACGCTCTACTGCTCCTTTGCAGCTGGTCGTAATTGACAGTCAGTACTGACTGCATCTATCAAGATTTGGCAGTGTTGCTTAGCTGCCGTACATCTGTTGTAGTCAGTAGATTGCTTTATACACTTCTGGAGGCGAATATTCAGCATTTACACAGTTATGTCCTCATTCGATTGAAGGCAATGCTCTTGATTTTGCTCCATATTGAATTTTATTGCAAAACTTTCGGGATTGATAATACATCGTACTAGGTAAGGAGTGACAAGAACCATACTCATGAGTGGAGGGGTGACTAAGCCTAGTTGGTGACGTGGTTACGCATTCCGGAAGATCATCATAAGAAGGAAACGACTTTCAAACCTTGAAATTTCAAGAAGCATTATGTAAAACGTAATGGGAATTCGAGGTACCATTACGTGTAGATAAGGCCTCACAGGTCCAGCGAAAACCTAGGCGTTTGTTCAGAAAACCGAAGAAAATTATTGCAGTGAAATACAGCTAATGGGAGTTACGCATGCGGCCACAAAGCGTAGGATTAGATTGTACGGGACTAAACATTACTTCATATACCGAACACAGTAGTGGGAGTCTGCTGGTTTTCTTCACCTGAAAGTACCACGTCAAATTGTGACTTTGGAGTCACATATATTTCACAGAAGGATCCAGGGACTTTTTTCAGTGTGTAGTTGTAGCCAGTAGCTCCTGCCGGCCTATATTGTTTAAAAAAGCAGTGAATCATCAATGCCTTCGGATGTTTTCAACGCTAATGACCGTACGTTAGACCGGCCAGCCATTTCAGGAAGATTAAGGGTTGGGGATATCCGTGAATGTTAGATTCTGAAAATGACACCATTCGCTTACGGTAGCTGTAATGATTTTTTGGTAACCGGCACGGTGTTCCAATATGGCAGTGATATAACGTGCCTTCTATCGCTGACCCAGAACCGAGCACAAAAATAGGTGCGGCAACAGCGTTTATTGGAAAAAACGAGGCGAGTTGCATTAGGCCACAGAGGCTCTAAATTTATAGGTCCAATGGAGAACAAATCACTTTACAGGAGTGGGGGGGGGCATTAGAAAGTGTACTCGTGAGAACAGTTCACATAATGTACAGGCGTTCAATCGCGCAGCTGCAATCTAATTGAGCTTAGTGGACTGAGTGAGTTAAAACATATCAATTAACTCGGAGTCGGACCGATCAATCGATATGACATGATTCACCTTGCTGCTTCGTTAAGAGATGCGCCTCCTAACAGGCAGGTAGAAAGTGGAGGAAAAAGTTGTATCCTGAAGCACACTGTGGTTTATAACGCGCCTCAGGACACTTCAATACAGCAGCATTATGCACGAGCCTGATAACAGAATAACTGCTAACGGAAAATCCACGAAGCAACAGTTTGAAAAAGGTGGACAAATGAAAACAGAAGGACATGAACCTACATATGACGTTAACAAAAGCGGTAGCATTTTTCAGTCTCATAAATTTCGAAACGAAATCTCCATACCAACAGATGGTTACGATAACAATTTGGCAATATTTTAGTCGCTGGTCATAACTGACTGCCTCAATGCTTCTGACCAACAACACGACATCTTTTGGATCCCATCTAGCAAGCCGACGGACACAGTACTTCGTACCCCTATTCCACATCACTGGCTGTCCACCGTCCAGTCTTTTCCAATCACACTTAAAGAGCAGAAACGAAGTGTGATGTGCAGACACTGTATAGGCAAGCGTAAGGTCCGTCCGAATCATCTTAGCAGATGAAACGAGACTACTTCGTCTAAGTGTAGCGTATACAATCTCAACACATCATTCTACTTGTAGGCGATTGCTATGTTTGCAAATTGGTACGATACATGTTCTCCCTAAGTCTACGCACTCGAGGTTTATTGAATTCGGAATACTGTGTTACTCAACACGTGGTGATTCTGTGGTAAATAATGCACAGCAAATGCATTCATGAGTGAGAGTGAACATACATTCAAGATAGTTAATCCGAGGAAGACAGTCCACGGACACGTAGCATCAGGTGATGATAAAATAACAGTCAAATCAGCAATTCAAGTATCCTGCGGTTAGTGAGAAAATCTAGGTCAAATGGAGAGAGGAGGGAACGAAAATGGGCGTGTCGACGAGAGTTACAATATTCCAACTTTACTAGCGTGGCGCTTCCATTTTGTTCGAGTGATTTTTCGCATGCTACGTTTGTTGAAATCAGGTGGACTGCGGATATCCTGGAAGCGAAATTATTAGGTTTCGCCCCTGTAGAGCTGTGCTGCGCACATAACATCGTTTTACGTCGTGTGCTTTGACGGGGGACGAATGCCACAGTGGTATCACAGATACTTCAGGTTAGCGAAAGTCTACCGGGCCTTCGCGGTTCGTAAGAATAGCTTTTCTCTAACATAGCTGCCGAGTTGTGATACAACTCTTAAAAGTGTTAGTTAGGAATAGTTTGAAGATAATCTGATTAAGTCATGAGGGTCGTACCTTTTACAAGAAAGAATAGCGTCTCCCCGTTTATTCATCGTAAAAAAAATTATAATCTCGAATGTAAAGACGGTTCGGATTGAAGTTACTATCCAATGAAGGCAATGGTGATTGGGTAGGATAGTCTAAAGTGTCAGCCTTGGACTGAAACCGATACTAAACTAGTTGATGTTCGTAAGTGTATTCGTCCTCCGAAATCGAACATACAAGGCCATTTTTGTCGAGACTTTTCGCCTAACCGATGCAGATGCAGACGGTCGAACTTTGGGTTTGCAATTTTTGGGTGTTGACGTGATACTGACGTTTCTGACGCGATCAACAGCTTCGGGCTTTACAGCGCAGTAGAAATTTCTACATATTTCCGGCATATCAGACAATGATCCATCTATCGCCTTCGGTGTTTGGGTTGAACATCTTTTTAGGTACAACTGCTTGTTCAACAAAGAGAGAGAGACATCAGTCAAGTGAAGAAATTTAGACACGGTGTGTGACGGAACGTTCAGTGAGCTGCAAAAATTACGACTCATTTCTTCTGTTTTTTAAACGAATTTTTGTAATCGACGATTGCCTCATTACTTTTCGCGAGTTTTGCTGCTAAGCAGTGTCTTGGTGTTCGCATAAGTAAGGTGATGTAATTCACGTGTGATTAGGTGGTTTGAGTGGTTTCATTCCTGCGTAATGTTTGGCTTTAAAAGCACTCTTCCATTCGACGGAATTTTCCGGAATAAGAGGTTGAAACTCTCTCAACACGGATAGGTGGGGTCTCCCAGAGTACCAGATGTTCAAAGCAGAGTTTAAATAACTTGCAGTAAACAAAAAGCCCAGACGGAGCAGATAAATTAATAACCTCTCGTATTCTGTACTTCACGCGGGTTGGGAGTTTTGGAGACTGTTGTTTTTCTAGATACTGAAAAGTTTCAGAAAATGAACAACACTTTCTGCCTTCGTGAATGTTTATAGAATGTGGAAAACCATAACACGTATCCCTCGTTTTGCTTTTATCCGTATACCTTTTGGAAGAAAGAGTGGGGCGTAGAAATGTTAGCGGATGGAACGGAGAATGATGAAGGCAAAGGAAAGGAAAGGCAAGGAAGAACGTAGAATTTGATACTAATACGCGTGCACATTTGGCCAATAAAGGGACGTTGAAGGTTTAAATGATTTGGTATGTTCACCTGTATAGCAGAGTCAAGTGTATTGCGTCCAATAATGCGAAACAAAGCGGCCGTTGTGTATCAGGCTAAACATTTGATTGAGGAAAAAGACATACTGAAAGGCTTACACTGTATCCCAAGCGGTTATCAGTTACGTTTATTTTGGTAATCATTTTTCCAGTTGCTTAAGATCTAAGTGTCGCTCAGTTTAGTGTGCTTAAAAAAACACTCAGGTAACAACATTGGTATATTGATCCAAATGCTATGATCTTATACTCAAGTGTGCTGAATATGCGAAATTGTGTGGTGTGACTCTGGCGACCCTGTGAACGATATCGGGTTCAGTTTACGACTGTTTAAAATTCAAGTAATGTGGCTGAATCGTAAAGCGATTTTAGACTGCAAACCTCGTGCTTAGTGGTTCCTTAGTGACACCGAGTTTCTGTCACTGGAGCGTCACTCATAACTGAATATAGCTTTTGTACTTCTGTGCGCTTTCCAACCTTTTTCTCTCAGAAAAACTCACTATGATCAAGTTTGCTCTTATTAGGTATCCTCAGTAGATCATTTCCTGATGACTTCTGGGATCGGGACTCCGATCTCGCTATCATGAGACAACCTTGTTGATCACTACGCCATTGACCTCATTTTGGGTACGATCAACTTATTATTTGCATGTCGAAGTCACAAAAATCGTCGTCATTAGCGATCAGTATTTCGACTAATGGTAAGTATCCCCGAGTTTTTAGGAAAGCCATCGTCAGCTTACTTTTTAATGAGATCAACTAGTTAACTAACTATGGCGATTTTAAGCATACATATTAGGAGGACGATCACTTATTTCATGGCCAGTTGTCCGGTGGTGACCGTTTGCTAACCAGAAACGCTGGTGAGTTATCAACAAGACTTCGGTCAAGATGAACTTTCAATGCATTAGATAGACAGTATTATGAAAACCGATGTCAAATCATCTACAGTCTACGGAAAAATTACCAGTGTAAATACCAAGGTATTTCAAGGGAGTGGTGGAAAAACACCAACAGTTCTCTCTCTCTGAGATGGTACGGATGGCTGACGTTTACTTGTTAACAAGCTCCATATGGTGCTACCCGATTTCAGTTTGCAATCAAATCCCGATAACCAGTTCACCCAACTCAGTGCCGTGGAGCATGTCTTTAGGCGATTGATTGGGGACTGGCCTTCTACTTGTGGGTTAACAATGAAATCCTTAGGGTTCTTTCGGTGAATTAATAGCCGCAGATAATGAGAAGTAGTACTAGCAGAGCGTGGTGTATTCGTGGGTGACGAACAGGTTTCCCATAAAGTGTCACGCAAGCCCTTTAACTGTACTACGATGTAACGCATGTTACCTCACCACAGAGGTTTCAGTTACCGGAGCGGGAATATATGGGTCTGCACATGTCCTTGGTCTACGCCAGTTATGGACAGATCCTGGAGAAGACGTGCCAGTAACCGTGGATGTGATCGCCTCCAAAACGACTACAAAAGGTGTATCGGTCACTATGACTGGCTGGACCCCATCCGAAGGGCATATAAGCCAGTCTGATTGTTGACCCTCAGCAATAGGAGCAGGTGTCACAACAACCTTATTGGTCCTGGACTCCCCGGCTGGGCAGAGCTAGTATGTCAGACACACCTTCCCTAGTGGCTTTTCGAACAATCGGGCTCCCTCCGTGACAGATTCGTGCAGAGTACATTGGATATTCTTACTTACTGGACTCCATCCTAACTGTTTATCACTGACTCTCCAGCGAACCGTAAATTCTGCGCTTTGCCTTACTGTTTTGCGTGTTATGCTTTATTTATCCGGAGGGTCGAGTTGGCCCACTCAAGTTAACTTTCCTTCTCAAACTGAGCATCCTGAAAGTATCCTTCCTTGACATCAAGTATGAACTTATTAGTAATAGAGGATTATTCATTATGCCTTTAATGTAACTGTTTTTCTGAGTTATTGGTGGCTGGTGCATTTTTTGTGTCATACTACTGTCCGGAAGCAATCTACCTTATTTGATCTTCGTTTGTTTTGAGATTCTTTACGTGGTGACCCCCGATTTATTTTCCGGACATATACCAGTGACTTGTTCTATTTTCTGCTTGCGAAGGAAGTCATAGTCAAAGTGACTGAGCGTGATTTAGGTGGCCCACGCATTTACGGTGTTCGATCAACAGACATCGGTGTAGCTTTGTGCCGATACCTGTCTGTTTTCGGTTTATCCTAATGTTCAGCCTTCTGGTCGCGAATGCAGCACCTGGCGACCTCCTTCGTCACATCAATCGTGAACAGATTGTAAGTGACAAAACGCTTAGGCACAGTCGATGCCACAACGTTATCCTCAGAACTCTGAGTGACGCGTAGGCATATCGGATCCAAAAGGACGAAACAAGCTGCATCGGTTACTACGATGAATGGAATGAATGTTACAACATACCTCAATTATTCACATTCATCGAACCCACAGTAACAGTAGACACCAAATGGGCTGCGCTGATCCATGAATACAAGCAGCAAGGAACCATTGGTTAAGACTGGCAGGCAAATGCGAAGCCAACAGCTCAATGTCCCTACTAGGTGTATGCATGCGAATTTGATACATATGGACCGGGCAAGACGATGCAACACGATTGAAGGAGTGTGTGGGAATAGACTGGCAAGTGTTTGCATGGTGGCATTTTGCGTCCTCAGGTCGGTGCGCAAAACAAAGTACACATTGTCTGGATTTACAAGTCAAGTAAACAGTACTTGGATTGGGTGGATTCTTAATAATTGTGTGGGAGTCACATGATTAGGATAAAGTACACAGGGACTTGCAAGGTCCAGTGAATTTTTCAACCGGACACGGAAGTCTGCAACAGAGAGATAGAACATGCATTCGCCAACTATCGATTGCCTGATTGTTCCCAAGCATGTGAGCCAGCTAACAGATCACCTACGCTGTCTTGAGCCTGCTGTTTCTATCACTTATCCTAATTTAGGCAAGATTTTCGCAGTGGGATTTCTTATAAAGTAATGGTTGGACCGAAAACTGGCCTTGGTGACAGCCGTTTTCACCACAGAGCCGATTTTATTACCTAAAGACGTACACCACATCAACTGATAAAGTAGAATAGCAAACTGTCGCATATTTTATTCAGGTAAATTTGGTCACGAGATTGTTAAATCTTTACGGGTTTAACAAACTACAGTGATGTGAATTATATGCAGTTACTGTCCTGTTGAAGGTTTGAATGGTTATAGTGAAAGATGGTTAAATAAAACCACCTGTCTGCTAGCTTTTTTACCTTTATGCTTCTCGGGCTGCAAATACTGGTGTTTCATACTTTTACGTTAGACTTAACTCTGCTGCTTTTACCTCAGTCTGGTCTGCTAACGATCTACTGATTGAAATCTCATCAGATCACTGGCTGGGAACCACTACAACTGCTCCATTCATCTTGCTTCATCGTTGTACTCTTTCGACATTGACGTTGATCTTGTAACGAGCAGATATCAGATGGCTGCATTGCGACTAGCCGTTCAATATTTCAGACACATCGCATATACTTTCATTTCAGCTCTGCTTATATTCAAAAAGGGAAACATAACATGGTTACAAAAAGCAATTCGTTTGAGCACTGTAGCTCCCGCAGTCACTGGTTAGTCATTCAAGTGGCCAAGTGCAGCGTTAAGTGGTGCCTACTGCACAATAGCGCTCACTAACAAGCGACCTGCTGGCCGCGATTATTTTTCATGACTCTCGTCGACATGTGTGTTAGCGGATGTTAGGAAGTACTGAAAATAAACATCTATTTCTGTCATTTGTGGCAGTTAGATTTACTACTTTGCACGGATTTCATTTTTACCACCTTCATTGTATCTCAACCGACAATCGAATTCGTCATCTTATTGTTTGCCATCGTAGCCTTAACTGTTTCTCAGTTGATGTAGTAAGCGTCGCACACCAATATGCCAGTACTGTTCAGCAGAACGTTTCCTTTTCATCCCGAACGTCTGTACTAGACCGTTATTGGCGGTGGATCTGTCACTCGATTAAGCGCGTGCAGCACCTACTGAACAGACCAAACGCGGGTTTGCAAAATACTCAGTTTTGAATGCTGTATCTTGCGCACCAGCACAACCAGGGTGTGTGCGAACACCCACTCACTAGCGCGCCAGATAGACTGCGGCTGTCCTATCGACTATAGAGTGACGGATGACATTCAGGTTTGATTCAAACAATTACGCCTGTTTGCTGATGACGCCTTACATGATGATACCTTACATTCACCGATAGCTTGGTTGTTTGTTTGCAAAGTGTATGCACCTTGATGTTGAATGTTTGAATATAGACATAGCCATTTTTTTAATGGTTAGGTTTCTCCCCATCACCATCTTTTCTCGTCTCTCTTGCTGTACTCGGTTTACTCTTTTTCCTTTTTTCTTCGTGGTTGTATGGCAGTTAAAGCATCACTGTGAACCACTGATTACTGTCTATTATGATGATGAACAAAACAGTTAGAACACGAAAACTGGTAGATGCAAGCATTTCATATCAACTCGTCAGTGCAAAATTTACAATAACATGAAACGGTTCTTTTTATATCGAATAGTTGGAGAGTAAGAGGATTAATCAATCGGTCGGTTAGGAATGAAGAGAATTGACTGTTTTAAATTACCTCTGCACCAATCATTGGAGTCACCCATTACCATTCGAGAAGCGACAAAATGGTTCAGAATCTAATCATGAAGTTTATGTAGTTTTTTTTTCCATACATCATTTGAATAGTCTGGACAATTACTCATGGGCGCGTGCGTACAGAGCGCAAGTATGGGCAAACGCATTCCCATATCTTGCAATTGGACCCACTGGGACTGTGGCTGCTTATTTTGCTAGGAACCTGAGAGATTGTCAAAGCAAAATAGGTAATGGATTCAGTGTAAGAATTCAACAAGAATTTCGATACAATCAGGCCGTTAGTTAAGGTGGTGTATGCTGTCAGACAGGTTTCTACCAATCATATGGTCGGTTTTACGGTCTTTGATCGGGCACAACTTTCCTGAGGCTTATTCAAAAATGCCAGTTAGATTTCCTTAGGTTGTGTTTAAATTTTACCTGATTTATCTTTGATACCTACCTATAGCTTTGGGCCACACTATCTTTGGCGGTGGTTGCTTTGTTGACCCACTAGGTTCATGATTCAGTCAGCACGAGTTGTGTTGTTTCAGTATTTTGATTTATTAGCCAGGTATTTGTAGTTTTCCAAACTGCTAGCTAAAGGATCTTGTGCTTCTTAATACACTACATGCATCTGCTTGATGTAGGAAACTTTGAACGGGTTTTGTCTAGGGACTGTAGGGTAGGATAAATTACATTCCAAACTTGGGACCCTACTACTGAGGCCTTCTTCATGTTTCCTATGAATGCCATGTGTCTTCATGTTTATTCAGCATCGTCACTGGCTGATTAGGCAGTATTGACTACCTAGGTTAATTGGTTACTTGCAGCATATGGAACGGAGCTACACTCAACGCATCCATTCACCAACTCCTTATAACTGCCTCTCATGTACCCGAATTCTGTCACTGAAGTGATCTAACACTATGCGCATTTTTTCTTCTGAATAACGACACGAAAATCTGTCGTTCGCCTATTCGTCCTCTTTAAATTTACTTCTACAAATTCGTTGGAACTAGTTGATAAATGATGTGTCGGTTTCAGGCAGCTTCGTTCTGACAAAGGTTTTGACAGTTTCAGTGACTTCTGTTAGTGTAACTCCTTCACAACCTGAGTGGAATCCGCTGTAACTGGGGGACTCGGTAGGTGCGTTTTTTGATCAGTTGAATAGATCAATGAGTATTTGTTCATCTTTACTCCTTTCCTATGTATCCAGCATCAAAATTATATTCCTCTCGAATTTCGTCTGTTTATTTTCGTCAGTCATTGAGGTAGAACAGCTTTGAGTCGCTAACCATAGTGATGTTTCTCTTTAAGACTTCTGTCGGAGATGTCTATCAGTTGTAGATCGCATAGCCGCCCATACTCTGTCGTGCGCACAATGGCTACTCAAATTTTGATAGACTTAGCTTAGAGGGTTTCTTGTCCATTGCTGTCAACTTGCTGTTTGTCACATTGCATGTGCCTTGAACACATATTACCAGAATAACTTAGAACTGCAATTTCAAACACTGACAACGAACGGATTTCCCATAGCATTTTGTTTTCAAAAGAAACCGCTCTTTTCACCCTTGTCAATTCTACTAACACTCGTGTTACTCTCTCAGACATCCATTCTTAAGGTTATACATCAACTTCCTACGTATAATAAGATCATTTAAGTGGTGGTTCTGTGCGGGATCATCATTTATCTAGCAGCGCATTCTGGCGAATGACAGATTTGATCAGTTCATGTGCATAGTCTAATTTTAATCCGAATTTTTTTCTAGACCTGCAGCATATCGCTACCACTCAACCACGCCTGTTGACATTCAAAGATCGTAAATGTGAGTCAATCCTTATGACTGTGTACTCTTATGATAGCATGTGTTAATAACAGTTTGTTATGGTTATTCGGACTGTTGTTCCGGAGTCCTGCTCCGATTTTATGCACTCACGTGTATGACTTTTTGCATCCCAAATTCGAATCATTAGCCTCACTCCTGATTTCGGATCGAATTGATTGTGCCTTTGGTTGTGTCCAATCGTGAGTTCTCCCGGTAAGACGATCATGTAAAATGCTGGCTGTTTTTCGAGTGAAACTTACTTAATTTTTCAGTTCTGAAGTGCGCGCTATCCTATCCTTGGCCGGTTAATGACTTTTCTGTCACCAACAGCAAAACCGCTGCTAAGCTTTTTTGACCAGTGTAGTAAGCACGCCATGGAGGCATCAGTGGACAGTAGTCTGTGGGGAAGGAAACTGCATGACAGTCCTAAAGAAGAGCAAAAGACGGACGACAGTGAAACAGAAGTTCGCCAAACGAAAAAAATGTCTGGCGCAACAGAATAGTAAGACGGTTGATGTGGCCCGCATTTTATTGCCGTCTTTTTCGGACGATAACCATCTTTCGTGTTAGTTATGAACGGTTTCATATTCCTCTGGGCTTACGCATAACCTACCGCATGTAGTTAAGAGTAAATATAACCGTCCATGCAGTAATATTGTGCAGATTTAGGCCTACTTGGTGATACTAGAATTATTTACCTAGGTAGTAGCATTACAATCAGCTTCTTAGATAAGCAATTGGTATATCGATAATGACTACATGAGTATATAGAAGTCCTCCCATGCTCAGGGCAATCACACTTTCGTAGTATTATCAGGGCAACCGTACTTTCGTAGTATTATATAATATACGCTTTGATCATATCCAATAATAACAAATTCCAAAGAAAATGGATTCGTAACAACCACTCAGGCGAACGGAAAACGTGCAGTTATAATGTAATATAGTTTCTTATCCCTGTGCAGGATTCTAGCTGTACTATTTCCGTGCTGTGGTAGTTTGTTACTGTGTGTATTAACACTTCAGTCACCTATGCTAGTACTACCGAAATGCGGTGGAACACAAAATGTAAGTTATTAGAAAGCGTACCAAATAGTTAGTAACCAAAAAGCACTGTAGGTTACACAAATTCACAATACGAGCCTCATCGACTACGCATTTTAGTTTGGCTTAACAGCGTTGTCCATCAAAGAGGCTAGTTGTCTTTTGCTCCCCAGCCTATAAGCCGAGAACATCAGAGCATTTGCGTTCAAAAATAAAGTCACGCATTGACCATCAAACTGACGCTTCCAGCCCAAGCCACCGCACGATGTTACTTTCCCTAGCTGTTCCGCTTCTTCGTAGACCGAAATCGACAGGCTGTTTTTGATTGGTCTGAACACTGTCAAGCACCCACCACTTCTCCATCATCAGCTCATGAGAAGAGGGAGTGCAGCAGGTAGGTTAGGAAATTCGCGTACCGTCTTACACTCCATGTGACTGTGATCTTGCGGTCTTTTGGCTAGGCATCTGGGCTACCATTCTTCCACTCAACCCAACTAGATTGTACTAACTGCCCAACTGATTGCAAAACCTCTCCACTCCTTCTGGGGTCGTGACGGATGCTTGTCATTTTGCAGGCCAACTGCAAATGGGCTGTCGATTTCAGCTTATGGAAAGAAATGTGACAGTTTAGGAGAGTAACTGACGCCGTCCTGCAGTGGCAATGCTTTTGAGCCCCTGGTCTGATGAGTGTTGTGGTTTGCTATTTTGCTACTTGTTCACAGGTTGTGGGTTTGTTTCTGTAATTTGCATTGTGTTTTTACTTTGAAACAGCTACCCACTGATGTTCACTGATACTAGCTGCTTGTTAGAGTGCTACGTAGAAAACAGTGGATTGGCATACGTGAGTCGTCTTCTGGCCGGAAAAGCCTTCGAACTGAGAATGCTTCGTTCGCTGTAGCATTATTAACGTCTAACGTTTATGATAGCTTATTCGACAAGCCTTCTGTTCACTTCATGATTGATCTGGCGACACGTCCGATAGCAGTAAGCTGGCTGTTCTAGTTAGTCTAAGACCCTTGTGGAGCTGCATTACCCATTTCGTACGCGTTTTTACTTGTCGTTTTAGTGCTTTGGAGTTTGCCGTTATCCTCGCCTGTAGTTGGTCTGTATGCTGTATGGAATCCATCCCAGCCTTCTGAATGCAGAATCGCCCCCCGACCTATCGCACAATCCGAATCCTTAGAATCACCGAGCGAATCAATGGTTGAACAGTCACCGGATGCCAGTGCAAATCTGAACGAACATCGTTCGTCTTCGGCTCCAGTGGTTCCTGAATGTAAGACCCAAGTAAAACCATCATTCTCACCTCATGTCCCGCATGTTCTGAAACGTATCGCGTTCACGACCTACGCATTGAACTTAAAAAATGAAATCCTGTTATCGCCCATTTTTATGAACACACGTTTGGAGGCCAAATTCAGTTCAACACTTGATCTGACGTAAGTTACTATTAGTTACATCTTGGAAACCGTCTTTTCCTGTTCAAACACGTGTTTGTACAATTTCGACTCGATTTGCTTGCTTTTTACTTCATATATTGCTCACTAGATGCTTGGGAACACATTCCACGCAAATCGTTTGAGTTATCGGTTTTGGAGTGCTGCGGAACCTTGTTCATGTTTCTTCCCGAGTAAAGGTTTCTTTTTTTGTAAGATATCTCCACCAAATCCAGTACGAAAGAAGTCAAACAGTTTGAGAGTGGTGTTTAACGTGTTGTTGATAAATTGGTTGAGAATAATACAACGTTATGAGCAAGTTGTAATACTCTACGTTTCATTCTTATCCTTTTATGCTGTTAATGATCCATGAGTAACATATTGGATGTTGCATTGACTCTTTATCCTTGTTTACCCCGGGTTTCGTTGAGTGTCACTTTCGTTCCGGGTGGATGCTTGTGTTCACCATTTCTTTTAAGAGCCTCTGTTTTTATTTTCACGCTGGTCAGACGTTTTCGATTGATGAGAAAATGTAAGAAGAATTAGTCTCATAATTTTTGTGGTTATTCCATTCAAGTTTTACAATTTACTGAGCATACATTGTTCACATCCCGAATTTAATCTGATTCGATAACCTGGTCACTTAGTTTGACGACAGCTGAGAGCCTAACACCCAAAGATTTACTTGAAATTTCAGAGTGATCTCACACAGATTCTCTGTTAGAAATGAAATATATCAACAAAATGAACTCTGGTACCTATTTTATTAGTCGATTATGGGTATATGTTTCATTGCACTTCATGCCGTAGCTGACTTCCGGAAGGTAATGTTGTTGCAACTGATCAGTCATAATAGAAGTGAGATGTCAGGTAGAAGACGCCCTGACCGAGACAAGTACACACGCGTGCAACTATTCTTTCGGGCCCAAGGACTTCATGAACGTAGGCGCAGGAAGATTATTTTGCAAAATGTACGCTTCAGAAGCTCTGACGTCGCTACTTTAGCAGTGCATGATCCACACCTGTGAAGATTCCCAGCGTCATTTATCACTCTCTCTACTCTAGTGGTCATTGGTGTAAATCGTCTACCTCGGCCGGTGTGCTCACTCTCAGTAAGTGCTCCTCGACTATTGATAATAACCCTTCAAGCAAGAGAAATGAGGGAGCAGGCCATGCAGCTTGGCTCGCAGGCAGTTCACAGTTGCGATCAGGTGTGACTGCGTCAGACTATGAAACATCAAAATCGAGTGGAGAAAACCATATATTATCACAAAACCCTGTTCGATTGTCCATGCTATTGCCCCAGATGTCCTTCACACAAATGTGAAATCCAATCCAGGAGTTCTAAAACATCCCTACTCGCCACCATTCTAAAGGGTGATGGTGGTCTCAGAACACACTATAGCACACTAACAGCTCTTCTCACTCGATGAATCGCCGCGAGTTGATTCGTCCGTGATGCTCAATATAAGCAGCGAAAGTGCCTTCTGTTATTGTTTTTACACTAACGCAGATGCATTGTTCATTAAACTGGCCAAACTTTGAGACCTCTATTCTTGGCGAAACCTATTTATTAGTAAGCACCACAGAAACCTTGTGTAAAGAAGAAGTGAAGAAGAAATGAATTGTCTATCTCCGATTTGACATTGTTTCTCAATTGTAGGAAAATTGGTAAAGGAGGTAGTGAAGCTTTTTTACTTGAGCTTGCGCTGAATGACGTCATGTCTTCGTGACAGAGTGTTACTGGATCTTATGGAATCTGTTTGGCGAGTAGGTAACTTCACTTAAAGCTCCACTCGATTAATATACTTTACTGGATGTCCTCTGTGTACGGAATTACCGACGCGGCGTTGTATAACGTTCTTTGTTGAATTCAATCTTTAAGTCGTACTCAAACACTAATAATTAGGGGGTTTAGTCATCTAAAGCTAGACTTCACGAACTATTTGATAAACCCTGCAACGCCTTACTGTACGTGGGGCTTCTTCGAGATAGTAATGGAAGCTGGACTTCCGTATGTCCAGGTCCATTCCAGGTCGTGGGCTGGCCAGGCTCTTTCTTGTCTTGATTGCGTTCTTACCAACGAGATTGACGTGATGGGCAATCAGAATATCACAGCACCATTTGGTCGTAATGATCACGGGATAATTAAATTCAGCTATCTCCACGGAACTAAACGTCATATTTCCCAAAATACATATCTAAAAGCCTATCATAAGACAAACTTTACAGGGCTGAAGCAGGGTTGAGTAACCTGGCTCCATTACTACTCTCAGCTTAGATGGCCACTGACAGCTCATCGTTGAGGAAACATCCGATACAGATGCAGAGGCGGTCAACATCTTTGTGAAGCGGTACGTATGTGTGCAAAACTGCAAACTGATCGACTTTTAAGCACGCTGGTGGCAAATTAACCGAATTACCCCAGATTCCTGTCACAAGACGATGAAATTAGAAAAGCTACTAACTCGCAAATTACTCCATCCAGATTTGGTATCCGCTGTCATCCTGAAAAATGTTTTTTGCGGTCACAACACTTGAAAATACGGAAGAGTAAACCTTTAGTTTAGGGACACCCTGTGTGAAGCGATAAATGCAAGGAAATTCAATGACCAGTAGATGGGTGTTCGCTAACTCGGAGTTAAAAAAATGTTGAGTGTAAAAGGTAAAAAAATAAGAGAAATCCACAACTTCACCATCAGGACTGTGTACGACGGCATGGTCACGTCACGCCTTATGGGAATGATGGAACGTACATCGACACTTGGAGAAATGAGGGAAGTTGGCTAGTTCCAGAGTACGGTTTGTGATACTGCTGTGACCGCAAAAGACGCTTGACTTAAGAATTCGTTTATTGAGCAACCTCCTGCATAGTTCATGTCAAAAAGCAAACCACAAACACGTACACTCATCTGCACGTCAGACATGCACTCACATACATCGGGTGGTAGGACGTTGTCATTCCCTTTGGTGAAACCTCTGCCATAGTGCGTATACACTATTCCCATAGTCTATTCTTGTCCATCATCTTCCAGGCGTTCGGAGCTTGCTCTTTTGTTCCTGAATGCTGTCTGTGGGTAATATGTTACTCGTGAGTAGTATACTATTCACAACGAAACTGCCTGTCGTACAACAATACTACCGGATTTGTGGTACTGACTCACTTGATATCCTATGTCGTCTTGAAAAGCTGCGCCACCGAATTATCGAAATCGCTCGTAGTCAGCTGACCGTCTGCCGACAGCCCGGAAAGATTCCTCAATCACACCTATCTTCAGAGGTGACTCAGCAAACATTCGATCAATAGCGTTATGTTCATCTGTTTCTAAAGTACTGGGGAGCTTACTAGGTGATTCTCTTCGGGCAAAGGTTGAGGACTTCAAACTGATCACCGGTGCACAACATGATATTCTTAAGGTATACTCATGTTTCATGAATTTTCTGGTTGGTTATAGTTTTTGGCCAAAGGCTGTCGACGCAGAACTGGCCGTAAATGTGGTTACCCTTGACTTCTATTTTGCCACAGAAACTCAATAGTTATAGCCACGATGCGCGCTTATTGATATGGCTTGAGGATTATCTGAATAAACATAGGTACAACGTCTAAATGAATAGACAATTATCAGAGTGGTTCCCTGTCATCGTCGACGTTCCTCAAGGATAGTCGGTGTACTCAAGTCACCGATGTTGTTCTACGTCGTTGACACAAACCTCTGACGAGTTCTAGAGTGTCCGGGAAATGTGATTACCTTACAGAACGACTTAAGCTGCCTAAACCGCTCCATAGGAAATAACCTGCTGTTCGTTGTCAACAAACGTAAAATCGTGCACATTTACCATCACAGTTGTGCTGACAACTACTTTTGCCTCACAAAGCTACTCGTGTTAATATGCGAACGAGACCTATGGACCATAGTGGCAAACAGTTCGAGTAAGTCTACAAACCGCGCAGCCATATCCGAAAAGACACAACTAACCCTGGACCTTCTAGGAAGAACTTGTGAAACCTTCCGTCCTAAAGCGCTGTCCTCCATGTTCGACTTCACATTATACCCATACCTAGAAACGAACATACGGGCCTGTCTTCCTTATTTCAACAAAAATTTGGCACTTGTCAGAATATGTCCATAGACGGACCACTAAGTAACTAAGGAGCTTAGGAAAACCTCCTGTCCAAAAAGATAGGTAGAATTTGGTCAATTCACAAGAGAGACTTAATTTTTAGCTTCAAAATACTCCACACCTCCGGTCATCCACTGGCACATCTCCTCCATCTGAAC
The DNA here is from genome assembly GCA_013368495.1 of Paragonimus heterotremus. NCBI lineage: Eukaryota > Metazoa > Platyhelminthes > Trematoda > Plagiorchiida > Troglotrematidae > Paragonimus > Paragonimus heterotremus. Next base: position 29,392 of record LUCH01002366.1, read on the forward strand.
AAAAATGGACGTTTATGGGGTCACTCACTGAAATTCAGTGATGGAATAGGCGGGCTACTTTACAGACAGATTTGCTCCACTGTCAGTATCTGTTCACGGTCGAACGCATTGCTCAACTTTGTGGTCATGGTTAAAACGGTTGAGAGTTTTAAAACACATACGTGAGAGACAACGTGCGCTACAAGTTTCCATAAAATCGTCTGTCCTAGTCCCACAGATCACTAAATGCTGGAGGAATATTGTTTCAGTGTTCTTTGCTGATATGTTTACAGTCAGCAGCTCCATTGATGTTTCCTTTTATTCAACTCCATTCTTCTTTCTAAATACCTATAAACCATCAAACGCTATTTTAACCGAGCAACAGAGAAACAGGTACAAGCAAATATCTTTCTCCTGTAACACCCTGTAGACCTATAGAAATATTTTACTTTTGTCGACAATCACGAATGGTTGATAATGTCTTCTTTCACAAGTCCCATACGTTGTAAACTGTGCTGGTTTTCGTTGGGCGGTCAACTTATCTGATCGTTTGGGTTGTCTTCTCTGTTTGTTCCACGTTTGCTTTTGAAATATTGATAGGATATTTCAGAACAACTTGTACTTCCAACTTGCAAACGGTCAGATTTTCAGTTCTTTGACAACACTTCCTTCTCAGAAGCTTAAAATCAGCTTGTTTGCGGTTGTCTTCATATCGAATGCTATATGGCACACTACTTCTCGACCGTGTTCCTTTCCGGACTTAACTAAACAGAGTATTATCTACCACTGATTGCTTGTTTAAGAATGGTGGCGGAAGACATTGCCAGGTGAATTAGCAGATCGAGCGTTGACCAATCCCAAGGGCAATTACACATGGTTGGTTTGCTTTCAAGGAAGCCGTGCTACCGAAAATTGATTTTTGTGCATTCGCATAATACATAAGAAAACTGTTTTGTTTTCATCTTAACCACTATTCGCATTTGCTCACTGCGTTCGCATTGAGCTGGACATTTAACCATCCTTTTTCTGTTCCCGCTAAAACTGATCATTGGCACGCATCCTTGCTTCGACCGGCAATTTATCCCTGATCACGATTTCATGAGGCAACTGTGCTGACCACTGCGCCGTTGAATTCACTGCAGGCAAAACTGTTTTTATCATACGCAAACATTCAGCCACATTCGCTTGTGAATAATCTTCAGATTGCCAGATCACCTTGATGGCAACTGTCCTACTTTCTTCGATCAATGCCTTCACGATTTTGACTTCGCGTCAAACGGAACTCAGTGGACCCATAGAAATTGCCAAGCAGTATATTTTCTATTGATGCCAGCAAGACGTTTGTGAATAAGATCCAGACAGTACAGCAGAATCGGTGGTGGTTGCTCCCAAGGACCACCGGATTTGACGAAAGTAGGTCATATCACAGTATGTTGGTGTTTTCGGAAGCAGACATAGAACAACTTTACTGCCTAAGGGTTTATCAAATAGAGGCAGTTCTGTTGAGACACGGACGGGCAACTCGTTTAAAACTTCGCTTTCATTCCTAAGAACGATGAGGAAAACTTGCAAATGGTAGTGCGATAAGTGGTCGAGTTTTATTTGAGTTGATTAATCATGATCTTTGAGTGATAGCCATATCCAAAACAAACTTCAACAACACGAATCTGTCAGTTATCGTGTGACACTGTTGCTGGATCTGGTCAAGTCGTACATTTTTTATGGATGCGTGATGGATGGTCTGATTGGAGATCGAATGGTTTTGAGAGTGCGTAGCCGAAATTTATCGATGCAACTTCTCAAGGTTGACTTATCATTGGAATAGTACACCGGCACTCGTTAGTCTTAAAAAGCTGACAGTGGCAGATTACCTACGCCGAACTGAATGCGAGGCTCGGATTTCTCCAGCGTACGAAGTAACCTAGTTGTGGTTTTTGCGACGGTGAGGACATTCGAACGAAGGCGAAGTGTCGGACGTTCGGAAAGCTGTGTTCGAATTGTTGCGGAAGTAGTCGTTTTGTCGTACATTGTCACGCTTTCACGCTAATCACAGACAGAAATGGATATCTTAAACGGCAAATCATTCGTGAATCTCGTGGCAGACAAAACAAATAATGCTGCATGCAAAATTTGTTGTTGGGATGTGTGGTCGAGATTCACCAGGTAGCTACACTGGGTGAATGGCACTCAGCACGAAACTGGCCGTATGCTTCCTGTAACTTCCGACCATTAGACACGATACTTTTGCAGCCCTGCTTTGTGAACTTATAACACCACCCAGAATCTTGAAACATACTGAGTTTTTGCCCATTTCCTACAGATGCCTATGCTATCCACACTAATTTGCATGTTACTCTGAGCTTGAGTTAAACGAAAATTTAATGAATATAAAGGCTGGTTGAATGTAGAACGCCCAGCGTAATATGAGTAGAATCGGGTGCGTGTAAATCAGTGTTTCTACTGCGATGACTTGAAAGACTTAAAAGCACATTCAGAGAGATTTAGATTGGAGGAAATGGAATCTTGCCAAAGAACAAAATGTTCGCACGTTGTAAAGTAAATTTAAAACTTGTTTACCGAGAATGCTACAACAATGTAGTTGGTGTTTTGGAGGGTAACACAAAAATTATATAACCCTTCGATAACACACCGTGATTGACAACCAGTAATAGTACATCCGGTGGGGATGCGCACATACATTGGTAAACTGACTGAATGACATGGACCAAAAAGAGACTTTAAACGCCTGACGGGAAATGTCAGTTATCTGGTGGTGGTGAAACTACGTACTAGTATTCAAATAATCCCTAGATATTCAACAGAGAGAAGTTGAGGTGGAGGTTCTAAGATATCCGCACACAATTTATTAGGAATAAAGTCAAACAGTTTGGGTATCGTGTTCAACATATTATTAATAAATGGATTGTGAATAACACAACGTTACGAGCAAGTTGTCGAAGTTCATTATCTGACTAATGAAGCGAACAGTCTTCAGAAAAATCGTCATGCTAATTGCTCCTTATAAGTGAAACAAAATGTCAACAAATTCGGGTGTGTTAAGATAGACGGCGGATCATGAGCTATGAACTCATCAAACTTTGTTGAAGGTAGCAACCATTTGGTGTGTAATTCTGTCCTCACATCATACCTTTCCTTCCTTTGGGATAATCCCTATCCTTTCTTCTGGCTAGTCAGCGTATCAACTTAACTTACCCTAATTTGTATTGTCCCGCCAGCATGCAATGTGGTTGTCTCTGTCGTTCAAATTACCGCATGCCATCGAAACGGAACGTTTAGCTCCTACCAATCTATCCCGTTTGGATTGATATCGTTCAGTGATCGGTAAAACGGACAATAGTGGTAACCGATTTTGCACATGATTTGCACTAGCTTGTTCCCTGAAAGAACTTAGTTGCTAAGTCCTAAATTGCTGTCCCGATTGGTAGGGGTCTGAAGTGGATGTGAGACCACGAGAACTCAACAAGTGTCTTTAGGCATACGCGGTTGGTGGTATCCACTTCGTAAAACGGGGGAACGTATGTGATTGAGATCGTTGTTATCGACAGGAACATAACGCCATTCAAGATGCATTGCTTGTTGTTTTTATTCATTTTAATTTCCGCTACACGCCCGAAGAATGCGATATTTTTGATCAGTATGCTGTGATCTTAATTCAACGCTGGGTCGGATGCTGCTAACTGTCATCTGGTCTGTGGTCTCAACTACTGTATCAGTCACGTTAACCGTATGAATAGCTGCAGTAGCTGTACGCGATAGGTTTTCACGAAGTACTGATCGCTTGTTAGCATTCGCTATCATCGTTCCAGTGGGTGGACCGATAGATCTAGTGAACCGTCACCGCGACATCAATGTGTGCATTGATCCCGAGTTGGCAAATATTGTCTCAAGGCGTGAAAAGTGCAGGCTGTCGATACTGGATGACCTTCCGCTTTGGTTGAACCAAGCCTATTTATTTACGGAAGCGGATTTACCATTAGCTTCCTGGCACTTAGAAATGAACGAAGAATCAAGTTATCTGATAATATTTGATAATCTGTGTGATCGTTTTCGATGGTTTTACCTACCCTCTGGGTTGAAATCTAAAAGCGTGTAGACTAATCTTGCAGAGCCTCATGACTTCGTTGTACTAAGGTAACTTTTTCAGCTGCGAGGGGATTGTTGAAAAGCATCAGAACCCATGCACTTTTGGAAAGTAGGCAATCGTCATTACAGACGACAAGCTACTAAGATGTCTACAAGTGATTCAGAAGCGATACTGAATTACGTTGCCGAGCAGAGAACATTATGTGCTCTGTTGATGCGCTGCCAAGAGCATATATTCATCCTGTTCGAGAATAGAATATTTCGAGTACGAAGCGATTGTCACGCTGTGTTATTATTTGATCTCGGGAGACTGTAGCCGTGTATTGATAGATACGGTAACAGAAGACCCAGTGCTGAAAAAGCTTGTCGAGACCTCAGTGGTGATCAGAAGAGAAAAGATTGCCAGATAAGCTTACTGTGTGTAGTCGTAACCAGATCACGCTTGCTGATGGATTGATAACCAAAAGAGAACGAATGGTCATTCCCGAGTCCCACGCACGAGAACTTGCAGACAAAGTTCATATTTTAACTGCACCTCGTACCAGGAACATGATGGAACTCAAAGCGAGGAGGCAATGTTGCGGAGACAGGTTCCAGATAAGTCTTTGTACGTGGTGGTAGCCGACATCTTTACCTTCCGGACCAGGTGGTTATTCTGACTGCAACAGGCGTGATCAATAAGCATCGTACGAAGCTTTCAGACATGGAGTGCCAAAAGTTCTGTTTTCATATATCCGGTTGCAATTCTCTAGCTGAGACTTCCAGGCGTCTTCAGGCAAGTGGACGTTCCAACTTCAAAAAAGTGATCTGTACCTCAGTTTTGTCGAAGGAGAAGCGATCGATGTCGAAAAGAAATCTGGGAGCTAGTAACAAATCAAGGAATAACTCATGTCATGCTGTTGAGAAAGAGGAACTTCCCTGTTGTCGAGCTTTTCTACAGTGCAGTTTAACAAGTCTGTGACAGACTAACACGTACAAGACTACTCACGATCGTCCACGCTCTACACTTATGGTTTATTAACCAGCTTGGCAACCCATAGCGAGTGGAGTAACGAGGGCGCAGACAGTGTATTGTAATCGTGGTGCCCGAACTCTCTGGTTTTAAAAGCAGAGAGGAATATTTGAGTGCAGGACTTTCCGGATCCCTAGAATCAATGGAACGAAAAAACTGTTTTTTCCACCTTGTACACCTCTTAAAGGGCGAACATTGTCAGAACTTGCCATCTTCTTATTTTCACCGAACTATGGTCCTACGAATAGCATTCGAATGCTGTTGATGTTTCTCATTGAAAGAAATATGTTGTTTAATACAAGAATCATTTTTCCCGGGAATGCATGACGTATTAGTGCACGTAAGTCAAAAAACAAAATTTATTCGTATTGTGGAATAGAACTAAATATCCGACTTGAGATAGTTCCTAAATCCGTTCGGAATGCTAAGAGACTGATCACTTACATTGTTCAAAAGAAAACTGGGCTTTTTCGGAGCTTAGCCTCTGTTTGCTTCACGCCGACGAGACGTGATAAAAGAGCAGCTGTTACCTTTCACTCACCGCATCTTTTTGGTGATATCTGTCTTGTTTTTCCTACTGTTCATCTACATCAACTAGCATGTGTTATAATACAACATAATTGTATTCTCATTCGATTACGTACTCATCCTATAAACAATGAAATGAGCGATTAGAAAAGAAATGTGGTTTAGTTACATCTCTATAACTTGGTTTGTAAGCCTCAAAATTCTTTCTCACATAATCTAGTGGGCCTGTGCGTATCCACCCAGTTTGGTCAACTTTTAGGTACACTTTCTTGCTAACCATCCATTCGGTCTAGGGTCTGTGGCGTTGGTAGGTTGAACGAAAATCCTGTCGAATTGATTACTAAGTCGATCGTCCCAACTGATGACTTACATGATAACCAAACGTGCATTTCTCTACGTCCAAGTAGCGAGTCCTGTCGATAAGGATTACTGTTCGCAAGCATGGGTCACATGATCCACACACACCACATTTACCGTCCAGGTTTCAATATAATAAGTTCTCTCTAATGGTGCATATACTGACGCATGTTTCCGGACATCCTGATCCGCTTTCGATACACTTTTAACCGTTGCCTTAATTTACTGTGTGTAAGATATTTAATTTTAGCCGATGTTACGATTCACTTCTCCACCGTTTCTGTTAGATATATATACTTTTATTGTGCATTCTTAAGTAAAATAAGTCTTAGACCTCTTGTTCGGAAACATAGAGTATTCTGGTGATAATACTTTCGACTCTCTCGAGCTATTTTTATGGCGAGACTGTGTAGATGACTAGTTCTGATCATGTTCGCTGTTGAGGAGCATGAATGCTTTTTTATCGTGCCGAAATTGTATAATCGATTTCCGCCACACTTAAATACCTCTCTACGTTGGTTGTATCAGGAAAAGTCAACATACGGTGTCACAACTTCGAAAGAAGACGCGCAAGAATCGTTTCAGAAACGAAAATGGTCAAATTGGAATGTTTCCTGCTTCTATCATAACCGTAAAAGCTGTTTGGTTTGCTAAGCTGTTTGCTGCTGAGCACCCTTTTACAAGGTCATGAAACATCAACAAACGCACGCACCATTGTGCTCGGCTGGCATATCTCCACACTTGTTATCAGTAGTAAAGCATCAATTTATTTGTCGACATGTCCCCCACATTACATACACGCGTTTCCACTGATCTCTTGCGGTTTTTCGCTTTCTTGACGTTGATACTTGCCGTTAGTTTCTACGGCAAATTGTTCCTTCAGACTTGTGCCATACTAATCATCAGCGACGCCGTGCATTATGCAATACTCCTGGCGCCTGTCGTCCTCGATACAGATCTTTTGACGTGCGAATCGATTTAGTTATGGAAGGGATAAATTGGTCCCATTTATGAAGTCATTACATTCATCCCGGGAGAGGCTTAGATACTCTGGAAGTTGCTGAATCGAGGAGCCGCCGTGCTGATCAAAATGGAGAGGATTGAAAGAAAGAACCAACCACTGCGAACATTATTTATTGATCCCAAGCTATAGGACATAGCCTATGTACATTGAAACTGCGCAAGCAGTTACACGAACAGTGACTCATCAGTTCCGTCACTATATCGTTGCTGGTTTACGAATTGATTTCGTGTAGATCGTACCCGGATTAGCTGTGCTAGGCCATTACTTGTAGAAATACGCTTGTTTCTGACTTGTGTGCCATATCCGAGCTATACTTCTCTTCCCTGCCTTATAATGGCTTCCCGCCTTTGTATGTATCTTCTCTTCTGTCCAGTACTCTTTTAATATCATACAACTTAGAGTTGCATATACCTAGCGCTTATAAGCTCCTCTTAAGCCGTAACCTTATAATTACCTCAATGAAGATTGCTACCTGTTACGTAGTTGCGGACGTGCAGAATAGTGTACTACGAATCTGTCCACGAAGCCTTCAGTGTGTACAAAAACGACAACGACGACCGGTCTTGAATCGATCAAGCTAGCTTATATTTGTATCCGAATGAACTGACCGTTCTAACAAGCCGTAATTATAATTCTCTTTCCTTCAAAATCAACTCACTTGATCTTATTTTTGTACTGTTTTCTCATATTCCCACAATTTTCCTCGCTCAGATATTCGACTGGAATCTTGACCTGTTCTTGTCCTCTTGTGCGGTTTAACTCTTCCACCTTTTTAATTGGTTTATCTGGCCTGAGGTGGCTTCCTAATCTTGAAATAAAACCTTACCATTGAATGTAATCATCAGTCACATGCATATCGTTCTGAAGTTTCGGAGTAAATGAAACCATCAGATCACGTTCTACATTGTTGACGACCTTGTTAGTTCAAATAAACAGATATGTGCATTCAGTCGTTGCGAATAAAGTCTCGCTCGATTGCTACGTCTAAGTCTGATAAATATTGGTACTTCTGTATAAATACCTTTTCGTTGTCCGAGTAGTAGAAAGTGTTTATAGTATCATGCATCTGTCCTGTTTGTTCTATGGAGACAACGCTATTTACCAATTTTGCGGTTCTACGTTAAGATCCCGGCTACTTCGGATACACCTGTCTGGTTTTGGGTAGATTATCTGCTTTTAGCTCACTTGTGCTTAATTTCTCTTATACACATTCTCTTTATCCTCCGAAAGGTTTTCCCTGCCGTCAAATGCGATTTAGATCAACGGAAATTTCTTTAACTTCAAAAATACGGGTCATTTGTCCCTTGTTTCTCTATTCTTTCTTGGTTGTTCCAGTTTAAACATAATGGTTTCCACTAATATTGTTTTGTCTCATTCTTCTCTTTTGTGCTTACACCAATCCTGTTCCTTTCTTCTCCTGCGTGTGACAATTAGAAGTCAGTATCAACCGCTGTCTCATTGCAGAAGCAACTGCCTTATATTGAGTTCCATGCTAACTAACACTCACCTAATCTGATCGCGCTCGATTTGCATAGAATTTTCTGTCATTTGCTTTACTACTTCCACGTTTTCCGTTCTGATTGTCCTTTATGCCGTTCTTTTATCGTTGCACGCACCGCAGAGCTGTTTTTCTTGGGAATCAGACGCATCTCAAACATTCTGCATTTAGTATGATGTAATCTCAGTAGACAACGTGTTAGTGGTGTGACCAACGAGGTGGCGGCTTCCAAATGGCATTGTGTTCGTTGCTAGGTGACCGCCATTTACAATTATTGATTCAAAATAAATAAAGATGGTTTAGTTTTTCGTCCACTGGTTAAGTGAGTTTCTGTCTTTTTTACATTCACCAATGGTTTTATGTGTCTGACTCATTAGTCACTAGAGGTCATTCGTGCATTGATTTTGTATGGGGAAATCCTTAAATTTGTCACTTTTCAACAATTACTCAATCAGTACCAACGCACTGTACCAAGTGCTGGTAATAATGATACCTTTGTTTATAACATGTTGAATGTATTCAGTTATTTCTAATACTTACATATATAGAATGTTGATCGATATGCTAGGCCTTTATGGAGAGTGATAGACGGCTACTAGCCAACTGGTTGTTTCAAATTTAGACACATTTTATGGTGAATGTAATGACGTGGGAAAGGGATCCTACCGTTTAGTAGTCCGCTCTCAAATTCGTTGACAATGTCTCCATTCTGTTGTGCTGCTTGCGAATAATCGAATAATTTTATTGTTGATTCAGATTGACTTAGAATTTGATATAGGAACAGGGGGCTTGTTCCCGTTGGTGATTATAATTTATCATGAGCGGATTACATGAAACCTCACTTCAGCTTACCATCCGATCATTTTCTTCTGCTCATCATGTTTGTGCTCTTTCTTCAATTCAGACTTTCCCTACTTGTTGACAGTTCACCAGCGGCTGAACTGTTCGCCATTCCATGTGTGGCTGAGGCCAGCCTGAAACTCCGCGGAATACGTAGAACACCGGAACAATTTCGACTCGAAGGACCGGGTCTAACTACGGGGAAGCCAGGAGAGTCGTCTAATGCAGAAGCCGTGGATGTTTGGTTTCGTTCTCTGATTGGGCTCTATGAGTTGCCTCCAACCCAGTTAAATCGATGGGTTTCAAATAACTATATCCCGCTGTGGGCTAGAGTGTCACGTTTGCGACAGATTACAGACAGTACTACTAAGTGAGCGCCGGGTTTGTGTTAGTTAATTTTATACGTATCGATACTTTGAAACCTTCTTAACGCGGTACTGTTATTTTTTGCTTTCTCACTATGTTTTGCTTTCATACTTTGCCTTATTCTACCATCTACACAAGACAGTGTGCTCGATCGCCTTTGGCTATCCACACTTCAGATTTATCTGTTGAGTACTCTCTCTTTCGATTGCTGTAGAACTATAGGTTGCAAAAACCTGACTTGTTCATCCTCATCATATTCGGTAGTAGTGATGTGAGAAAAACAAACCCTGACTTGCAGCTGAACGAAGGGGAAGAGCATAAAAGTTCTTTCTAAAAATTCCTTCTCCAAATTCTAATGGTTAGCTTTACAAACAAATAGAAGAGTTGTAAGCTGCAGTGCTTCTTTGCAGCTTTCACCGGCTTGCTCTGTTTTGATTACTTGATGGGTGACAGCGAAATAACGACAACATTCACTTCACTGATTCAGTTTTGCTACTGTATACCTTACTATTTTCAGCACTAATCTGAGTGGGTTAAGAGCATCTCAACCTTGGAGGCGAACACTACCTAGCTTTCTAACTGATTAGTAGTTGCTTTTGTTTCTGTCCTATCTTAGACCTGTACTCTGGAGTCTTGGTCAAGGATGTGCGACATGGTAAGCAATAGGCTGGAACTCCTACCACATGACCTAATAGTTTGCATCTGGCTATTTGGGAGTTCGAGTAAGTGAACCTGGTCTACTTTACGGTCGGAAACTCACAGTCTAGCGTGCTGGCGACAGATGCCATTTAATAAGTGGAACTGAACGCAAACGTTGATTTTTGCCACTAGCATGCGAATGCGCTAGTTGTAGTGGACTGTGGTTTTTCATTTTAATTAATGCGCATCAAGTAAGCCGCTAGCACGATTACTGTGGTCGTTCCTCGGTAAGTATTTTGAAAGAAAAACAACGAACACCAGGTGAGTTAGTCACGTGCATGGTCAGCTATTATTTGCCACGTGTTCAGTTCAGATGCTGTCAAGGACGCCTGCTACGATGCCATTTTCGATCTTCTGAGACAAGCTAAACATTTGGACATCATTACGCTTGCTGGTATATGAACGCACAACATAGTCATCTTATTTTGGGAGAGAAGTTGCTAAGTCGTTCGGAACTACCGATCGTTCCACCTATCTGGGTGGTATCATTTCATCAGCTTGTAATAATTCTAACGAGACCTCTATGAGGGTAGCAAAAGCTCGCAACGCATTTCACTTCATTGGGCATTATCCAGTGTAGCTATTCATGGTTAGATGAATACCCGAGGTGGTCAGACAGTGACTTTGTTGCAGGGCCATCGAAACTCTCAGTTACTCATTGGTGGAAGTCGGTGTATGCCTCTTGTCAGGTTGAAGGATTTAGAGTTGGATACGCCATTCGAACTGACTTATCTGCATCCATATGGTCATTAGGTCTTCCATTCGATAAATGACGATTTGAGCCGCGGAAACATTTAAGCCGTCTCAAGGATTGTGCAAATACTATACTGTTTCGCCTTCTATGATTTTGTCAGTTAGCTTTCACAGCAGTTGTAATGGTGTTGATTGGAAGGTGGCAATCCAAACTGACCTCCATACTTTTGTTTAGACTTCTTCATTTTGTCGCATAACATCTTCCAACAGGGTTTACTACCAGCTTTTTGCCCAGTTGGGCTGCTTAATTAGAGTGAACAATGTTTGCATGAGTTCGGTACTTATATACGTTCTTGCTATCTCATCTCATCGGATTCTCAATGGCTCTGTTGGTGAACATCTATGTATACTAACGGAAGTTGTTTTATCCTTCAAAAAGTATTCTTGTTATTATGTCTTCAGATGGGCAGTGATCGTTCCACCTCTCTTGACTGATGGTGATCCTGAAAACTGGGAGGCAGCTGGAAATGACACGGAACAAAATTCAAGGAAACATCCGTTAGGTGTTCATCCGAATTATGACATTCGTTTGACTTCTATCGTTCTCATTTCTACGTTGAGTGTGTGCGTTATCTCCGTTTACTTTTTGAAAAAAGTGAGTTTGTTTATCCAAGATTATGCTCTTATCCAGTTATGTGTGTATAATTGGATTTCAAGTCAATCGTATCGTTTCCATCTTGTCTTCATGTAGTTCATTTTATACTGTAAGCCCATTTCAGTTGGACAGTACGAGTTTGAACAATTTCTCACCTGTACAGCACAAACACGCTTTAGTTGGCTGTCTATTTAGTAAAGCGCGAGTTATTTCTGCATTTGATGCAGTAGATCCAGAATTGAAGCTTGTTTCCATGATCTTGATTCCCACTGATTGTCTGTTGAGTAGTCGCGAACAGAACCTATCAAGCCCACAAGAAATGTACGTTTCCAAGACATCTGTGTGCAAGAAGCCGCTTCACAAAGGCGACAACGGTGTGGTATTTTTAACGCGACATCTGACACAATTTACCAACGAGAAATAAGGCAGATACATTGTGCCTGTTCTGCTGCACCAGTTAGTTAACACTGTTTCAAATCGAGTTACAGGTATCTCACATCACGCGTTCCGGTTCATTCGCAGTCACGGTGATATAAATCAGCAGGACAGCTCTATCTTTACGCCTTAAGATCGAGGAAGACATCTTATAACGCACCGTGTACGAACCGCTCTACCGGTAGACAGCTGAGGCTTGCTTCCTTGATCGTCAGTCATCTCCTGAAGACCGTTCGTAGGATCCTTCAGATAAATGCTTTTTGTCTATTGGTGCGTCAACACAAACCCGTCATTCAAAGTCTTACTTAATACGCGTTATTAGCGAATTCTTTGCGCACAAACTTATTGACCTTGCATTTCATTCTGTTCTAGTTTCGACCAGTGACGGACTAGTATGCGTGCGGTTAACCTTCATTCCTTCTGTGTTATGTGTCGCAAGTATAGGTCGCGCCTTGAGTTCGTACTACCCTCTGGTTTCGTTATGCATATTTCCCTGTAAGTAAATCAGTTGAAGTTGTGACCGACTCGAGTCTTGAGGTGTATACTTTGTTAGCAACGATTATCATCTCAATCACTTGGCTGATGGGAAAACACGACTAAATTGCTAGTAAGTATAGCAAATTTTTAAATACTGAGACGTCGCATTTTTCATAAACTAGGATTCTTCCGGATTCAAACTAGGAAATGGAATCATATGCAGTTACGTGGCATGTACCAGCTGAGGCATAAACCCACGCTGGGGGCTTGGAAATTTTACCTTGTGACTCCATTGTGTAACCGCCTCCATCGTGTCCACGACAATCCTGGGGCCGGACTATCGCAATTGTACTGTCTTAAACAACTAGTATCATAGTTATCTAACCTGGAGTTTTCATGAACAACTTAAATAAATGTTGATACCAATATTTGATGGATGTGCCAGGAAGAGAATATTTTTTCCGTTGATTGTCAGTGTTCATCTGATATTTGATCGCACGTTGAATTAACGTACAGACCATTGAACTTAAGTTGATATCCAATAGATGGTCGGTTAAATGCTTTTAACTGAACGAGTTACTACACTGACATCGTACGTATTAGTATGTGCAAGCATGGAAGGTTGGTTTTCTTTCCAAAAGTTGTTCACAGAGTGGTTTCTATTCACTTATAACCAAATAAATAACCATCAGTCTGACCAAGTGATAATGTGGCTTGAGCTGTTGTTCACCACATCAGTAACCATGAGTGTCTTGGAATAAAATTGCTATTCCACCAATCCGTCCCAAAATGGAATGCTCCTTGCAGAGGGTTCTTTTGCTCATTCTTCATGAGATTTCTGATTGGAAATTCTGTATCCGAATAAAGACAATCCTCAATGCGACCAAGCAGGATATACAAGTTCCACCAAGCCAAGTGTTCAGTCTAGAAGAGAAGCCCCGACATATATGTTCGTATACACTGCAGTCAAAACCGGATCATGGAACTGAGTCGTGTTCATCTCTTCATGTTTGAGTGGCTCATAGTAACTGCTTAGTACTCGGTTTGGATCGCGTGTGCCATGATGGCCTCATGAACCAGTATCACATAATTCATTTATCTCGTGGAGCGGATATATCTACGTAGAAGTACACCAGGAGATTTACTTAACATACCCCTTCCCATGTTTATCCAGGGAAGTAGTCACCTTTGACTCATCCGTAATGAATGTCGTTCACGAACGCTGAGGGCGGCGCTACTCCGGTATACGTCAACACTCGAATCTACTTCGAACTTGTGGACACTATATTTGGATTATAAAGTTAAATGTATTGAGATCAAGAGAAGCAGATTTTTCCGGCAGCAACTCTTAAAAAGACTGAAAATTATTAGAACGCAAGCTCACGTGATGAGGAAGACATTAGAGGCTTGTCGTTTCTAAGCTTATGATGAACATGAAGCAAATAAGCATAAATATTCACCCGTACGGATACGTTGATCTTGATGACAAATATTATCGTTTCTTCGTGCGAAAATATGGATATCTGCCTATGCACTACTAAAAGAAAAGGATGTTACTTTCGTGAAGATTTCGGTCTCAATTGATTCTAGGAGCAGCAGTGGATAGTTAACAAGGTTTCAAACAAGACATGGCATCACATTTATTAATGGGGTAAGGCCACCTAGTTGACGACAGTAGCAGTGGCTCATTGAAATGCGCTGTTGTGATTTATATACGCGTGTTGTAGAGTTGATGACGCTTAGAGTATTGTTGGGGCATGGATTTTCCTACGCAAGACTCACGGGAGAAATCTTGTAACGAAAGATTGTAGTTTGATAGATTTTGTAGAGCGAATTGTTGCAAGAAGCGCCTCACTTTGATGCTGTGCTGTAACGCCAACTGTGCAAAAGTACTCAGGTCCCCATTAGTAAAATAGAAAAGCCTCTGCTTCACATGAACTGAAGAACCATAAATTGGAGAGCGTGGAATTTCTTAAACGTCACTGAGGAAACTTACTGGTGTTGTGGTGATTGGAAACAGAAGAATTTTGCCCATAGTTGATCGCTGCAACGCTGGCGTTGATAATTGTAAGTTTCTTCCTTGTTGCAAGCTTGACTAGCGGACCACTGTTATGTCCCAAAAGCTGCTGACCTCTATCAGGAAAACGAATACACACTGCATAATGACTTACCATTACGAAGGAAAACTCCTGTTTACACGTAGTGATTGACTTGGCCTTTATCCATTCAATCAATTTTGTATGAGATGCACATTCAGGTTCCACATCTTTTCGTTTCCTTTTTCGAGATGAATGACAATTTCATCTATCTCGCGCAAATCGCAACCTACTTCTCTTGGCTGGTTTGACTGGATACATGAATGCATGTCCACTTCACGAGGCTTCGTTGGAATGCCTACTCTCATGTCACTTTTTGTCGAATAGATGTCTACGAAACTTGTAAAAATCATTTTCTATCTTCTTCTCTATGTTGTTTTGTCATATTGTAATTCGTGTGTCGTACACAGTCGGTCGGGTTTCAGAATATCTGATGGGCACTTTTGCTCGACCTGTTGGGGCTCACGATAAACTTTATGCTCGCCCTCCAGGTTGAGGTTCTTGTGACCTATTTAGTCCTTGACTAGAAACAGTGGTGGGCATATTATCTTCTCGAGTTCGACGGCGTGAATGTTATTATTTAATTTATTCGTCAGTGAATTATTGGCGTTCAATAAAACGAGACGACAAGAATCGCAAACACTTTGGTTTTAACTTTCAGTCGTGATTTTTTCGATGTATGTTGGCATCTTGCCGTTAGTCGTTTATGTTTAAACATGGGATTCACATGAATTAAGTTCTTTACTTTTCTTTGATCTTCAACCTAAGGCTTATTGCTCTCTCTCGTGATTGTGTAGTGGTCAACCGTTAGTGTCAACTATTGATGTAAGGTAGAAGATGTGAAGATGTCACTTTATCTTACCATGTCAACTTGCCTTTGTTGATGTCATTTCACTACCTTGCGGACGTGGACTGACGGTAAACTTATGATTACCCACGAGTAGCAGTTAGAGATCGCTCACGGTTACTCGTAGCTTTCACGTTCGTATCTGCGTACCTCCGAATAAGAATCCTACGCTCGAGTTTGGTTCTTATCACTGGTTCACATCTGCCTCCACTTTGAGAAAAGCGTTCTGTTTATCGTGTGTGTTGATCGTTACTTCATTAGGCCTTGCCGTCTCATGACAGTTGAGCGTTCAGACGCAACCGTTTATGAACAGTACCCAGAAGATACGGTAATTATCCATTTGATCCTCATTGATAACGTCAAAATTAGTACTTCCTAGTCAGACTGACGCCTACGACCTGCTGATCACCTTTTGTTTGATAACGGTGACCCTTATTCAATTTTCGATTAAGATGATGATGCACGTTATTAGTGAACAAGAGTCCGGTGCCTCCTTTCGTGGCTGGCCGCACTGTAACTATGTGTTAGTGCGGTCATCTATGGTTGACTGGTGGTGAGCTAATGGAAATTGTGCATTTTTGAAAACTGTGTTGATTCAAACAAAATGGACATTGAAAATTTAATGTTACCCTCTTGTAAACTTAATCCTATGGGGAATATTATTCTTCTAGGTTTATCTCAAGTTTTATGGAACTAAAAAAGGAATTTCGATTCGCTGTCCCGCATCTCACAGAGCGACTGAAACAGATTTAAGTTTTCTGCCCGCCCACTTCGACCTGCCCGATAAGGACGGTTGGGCTGGATGTTCTGCTGAGGAGGCTGGACAGCCAGACGCGATTCGCTTCAATTTAAATCACATTCTTGGTCATGGGGCGAATGGAACTATGATATTTGCGTAAGTGGCCTATTTAGACTCATTTAGATTTTTGTATCACTGCTATGTACTCTTGTACGCATCGCTGTCTGGTTGTATTGTATAGTCTCTCTGCATATAAGACTGACATACTTCAATTACCAGAAAGTTTTACACCTCAGGTGTGTACGCTTTGACCGTTCACTTCCGAATCAAGCTTTGGAATCTGTCGGCCTGTTGGAGTCTCTGCTTTGTCTGACGTTACACTTGTTAGTTGATTGACGATGTCTCGTGGTTCAGCTGTGCCACAGGAGAAGTGCGCTTTTATCCGTTTTAACAAGTTGCTATTGATTCTTTTCGGATGTTTATTTTGTTTGATGACATGTGCAATGTGTTCGAACCCTGCATTTTTAAATACTTCTGTGCATAATTCTTTGTACGCCATTTTTGTTGCAGATAATGATGCAAAACATTTTGATGAAACTAGACGCATGTCAACCTTTGCTGTTACACCTCGCTTGAGTTGTTCACAAGCACCAGTTGTTTGGAAATTCTTGGGGGAGGCTGTGTGACCGTCTGCTAAGGACTGTCTAATATTTGAATGCCTTTGTACCTTTAGGCCTAAATTCGATAGTTGACGATTAGCTCGCTTGATGGCATCGTCTTTATTGGGAGCGGTATGCAACTGATACAACTCTTATTATGCTGTTTTTTTAATTGTCCAACGTTGTTCAGCGCGTTTTCACCGTGTTTTTACTTCTGTGTGCACAAAAATATTACTCAGGTATGCCGATGTGAAATGATTTGAGCATCTGTCATATGCGCCACTCCCTACAAATTGCATCCCGTTGATGACAACCGCTACTGGCATTGTTCACTCGTTTTTCGACAACAGTGTTTTCACCCACAAAGTTATAATTTTCACTATGTATCGTGTATCATTGGATTACGCTACCTCGAGCCTCAGTTCGATATGAAATTTAACCGCAATGTTTGCTGTTCTTTGTTAATCACGTGCAGTCGTTGGCATACTTATTTATTTAGTGCTGGCTTATGGGCGCACGTCACATTGAGCGGACACAAAAAATGACAGGTTATCGTTCTTCGGAGCTAGCTTATCATGACTGCGACCTTTTAGTGGTGAATCTTTCACAGTCCAGCATGACGATAGACAGCTTACTTCCATGGCACTGATGGTGTGCAGCATGTAGAAGAGAAGAGTGTGACGGATTCTGTTTAACATTGGTTTCTACTGTTGGCTTCACTTGTATATCTTTTCTTCTACTTCCTCCATTTTTGGTTTTAGTGCGGCAGTTTCGCATGGAGTAAAATTTGTTTAGTATCGAAGGTCGATAAACGAACACATTCACCGCTTCAGCGGTCGGCCATGGATGCATATCACGTTGAATGGTGAAGTGAGAAGACGAGATATTTTCACATTTCGTACGGGCTAATCAACATGCTAGATTTTTGAAGTGTTGTGATACTCTTGAAGGACTGAAAGACAGGATACAGTTTTGATGTTGTTTATGAAGTGCATAGAATGTTCTTTGTAGCAACCTCACAATTGCATGGTTATTGATTTTGTCGTTCTGATTCACAACGTTTATTGAACTTTACTGTATAAACCTGCCGTGTGTCCCTTATTACGTGCAACGATATGGGCTTGAGATATACACTGCGCGAAAGACTGTTTCTGACCTCTACCCAAACCCAACAAACCTTATATATTCTTCACAAATGGAGCAATTTTCTTAATCATGCAGCTAACTAGAACTGGCGCATGCATTAAATACCTTTTTGTTCAGCGACAACCGGTCAACATTTCGATGATACTGGTTGATAAAGGCTATACGTGCCTTCATTGTTCTCGCTGGCGGCTCATCATTAGAATCATAACCTGACGAGATGGTGCTTCCCAAGTATGTGAAGGAATCCAGTCTCAAGCGAAATGCCTGCAACAGTGCACCTGGGGTTGTAACCGTCCACGCCCTAAGTAACGTTTTGCAGTTTGACGATGCGAAGCAGATCATACACAGGTCAGCCTGGTAATTCACTTCGCTCTCTTAATGAGTTACGTGTCTTCGACAAAAATGCTAGGCAAGATAATGCCATCTGCATACTCCACGCCGTTTTTGCTTAGTTCTGAGACGAAACTCAACACCGTCCGTATAGGATGTCTCGAGCGTATCTTTTAGAATGTCGATCATGACAAAATTGATCAGGAAGGTGATCATAATCATCATCATAGGCAGCAATACGTCAGTCGTTCACACTGATGCTTAAATGCCATACAACCACGAAGAAGAAAAAAGCTACGTCTATATCCAAGCGTATAACATCAAGGTGTCTACACCTTGCAAACGAACGAGTATCGTTAGAAGTCATGAACATTCAAGACAATGCCAGTTAATCTTAAACCTTCACTCTGTTTGCAATGATGCTTACATATTCATGTATTGCTCTGGCGTTCCTTTACAAAGGAGACAGCTCCAGAGAACTTTACGAGCAACCTTAGTCAAGACAAGCTTCACGTTTCAAATACCACTGTTGCCAACTGCCTGTTTGGGTTGTGATGCTCAAAGGCCCGTCTTAGGGTAAAATTGTGGCATTTGCCCCATCAACGTGAGCATAATCTTGCCTGTTCTTGACATATCTAGTTTTTCGTGGATTTAATGAAACGACCTAAGATAGGGCAGTGGTTAATTTGGACGTTACAGAGGCTTGGTTGATGCTCGTGCGGTTTCCACGTAAACTTTGGGCACCCTTTTTGAAAGCGCAGTTAGCTGTTGATAAGCGTCAATCGCGAAGTGACTCTTCAGTCTTCTTAACCGTTTGACAATAGTTTCTCCTCACACAAAAGAAGGATATCCTTAAACCTTTTTACACATCAATAACTTAAGCTCTAGAGGCACTCCTGTTTCCGACGTTGAGCCGTCTTGGACATAGTAGCTAACCATTCGGGTCTTGTCGTCTGTGTGGTCCGGTTGGAACTGAACTGTTCAAAATGTTAGTGATTAATGAGCCATTATTTTCAAACTTGGCCTCGGCTATACGGACTAGATGGCCAACTCAACCGTGAATTGAACAAACTAGCTCTCTGTTACTCATTTATTCTGATTATTCCACTAGATGATGCCCAGGGTCCTTATGTATGCCCCTAATAAGCTTGCATGCAATTTTCTGACAATCGGTGTCATATTTATAACTAGGCAGAATGGAACGATGCCTACTCATAAGGTTAGTTGACCTGACACAAATCAGATTGTGGTGTAAACGTACAATTCCCTCAGAACCTATCACTTTGCACTAAGCCTGTGTAACCCCTGTGCGATTTGTCCTCAGTACCCTTTAGTTTCTCTCACCTAACTCGAACTGGATAACTTGTTCTCCAGTACCAGTTAATCACATGTATGCAAAGACAGATCTGCACAGGTACGCACACTAGCATGGCCCGAGTTTAGATAGTTACCTCAAAATGCATGACAGTTTTGAAAAGTGTAGCACCACCTGTGAATTACTTCTAAACGTTCAGCTTTCGTCCATGATTGAGATGCATAGGGCGGCCTCCATGTAACATGGTGTTTTTTTCTGTGTTAGAACACAGTGATCGAAAGACAGACCATAGGACAGGTATTTTTACGACAGCCTTTCACCATTGTCAATGCGTTTTGCACGGACACCGAACGTCTTACTCAGGCACCTCTTGTCTAGAGTAAGACGATTGAGTTGAACATTTATTTTCGCGAAAATTCCCATTTAATAATTAGAGGAAACAACGTGACAAACATATAGTTTCGGTTAATCATCACTAACTCAATACACTTATATAGGATTTTTAAATGAGTACAACAGACTGAGTCGTCTAACTGGCCAGAGTTAAAAAACATGACACACCCTATAGTATCCATCGCTCCTCAGCTTAGACACGGGATAGGTTCATGCACTGTGAAAGAAACCAGATGTCTGTGTAGATGAGAGTTAGGGTGCACTACTCAATGTCTGGGAGTTGTACATGTGCGTACGGGATCATCTGCTGTTGTCTTTGGCCATGACAGCTATAGGGTTTGAACAAACTGTTTGCGTAAATCGAGAGCCAAATTTCGAATCCGGATAGCGATCGCTTCAGTGATTGCCAACACCCGTTGCCTGGCCATTTTGGGTTTATTGGCGAGATCTCTATATACGGAGAGCTCGATTTGAGTCCACCCGATAGTCCGTATCAGCTAAGTGTGCTACGATCGCTCTGCTGATATATTTGGTCACCCCGGTTCCAGGCTGGGTGCTGCTGTTTGATTCGTTTGGACAAAGGTCTAGTTGTGCGGGTAATATATTCCGCTGTACAACAGTAGATGGACGAATGCACGTGCATGAGCTGGCCGAATGTAGGAAGTTTTTCTTACAAGCTCAAATTCAACAGGCTTCATGTAGTGAACCAGCCGCGCAGCGTCACTGCCGGGAGTGTGCATCCGAGAGTCTGATAAAGTCCATGATTGACTCTCTCTGCCGCGATATCTCTGAGAGGCAAACTAATTGGTATTACCTTCTCCACTGTGGCCGCCAGGTCGCGTGGTTCTGCTATATCATGTTACGTGTCATGAACGTTTAATCCGGTGGTTAATATGATGGTGGATTGTTTGGTATGCTTTAGAAGTTCGATGGGGACTTCGTGGAGCGTACTATTGGTAGCAGCTGAACGGCTGTACGTTCAGCGTACGCTGATGTAGAGGATGCACACCGCTTTCCTGATTTGCGTTGATAAACTTCAGTTGATGTACTGCGTCTGATATCCCATAAGCGACCGTTCACTGAGACCAGTGGGGCTAGCACTATTCTGCTCTGGAACTCACTGTAATCCTCACTCCAGTTTGACTACGAGGCTCAGCTCAACAAATCCAAACATAGTGTGGACGGAAACGCAATCAAGTGATGCTGTAATCAGTGAGGTCTGTACACAGGTAACGAATTTTCTAACGAGCTTAATTTGTGGCATCATCGTCACCATGAAGTCGGTCAATGGTGAGCCGGTTGTTGGATAATCTGGTCTCCATTTTAGCAAGTTTTGTTCAACCTGGTCACAATACTTTTCTGTTGTAAACTGTGCCTCTTAGCGTCCTTCATGTTAACTGCTCGTTTGCCCGCCCGCAAAGCATATCAACAATGAGTAAGTAGAAGTAGAAATACCGGGTTTTAGCAAACAACGGATTTACTCACTCGATTGCTTGCCCGCTTTGATCTTTGGGTGGATAAATAGTGAAAACTGTGTTAATAGTGCGAGATTGCCAAACCGTGGATCAGTAAAGTGCCTGGTATATGGGATAATTCGGTTTGAATCAAATGACTAAAAACAGACATTTTGTCATGTGCGAAAACTGTCTCTCAGTAAACCGGGCATTCTTGTGGAACACTCGGATTCATGTTGTTTACTCCATTTAGCCGCCTATAGATGTGATTATTTTAGACTTCAAAGTGGCTATCCACAAAAACTGCAACTTGAACCTTCAGCTGCAAATTTGTGGATCTGTTTCGTTTACACTCAGACTTGCTAGCGTTCTGGTACTTGGTTCTAGTGGTTTGTACGCATTCATAGACTTGTCTCCTTAATGTTTAGTTCTGTATAACTCATTTGATTCGATAGTATGTTAATGTGCATTCTCACGCTTTTGCAGTGAATCTCTTTTGGAGTAACCACGAAATTTCTCCTGAGCTATTGTCTTTTACAAGTTAAGGGTCACCTAGTGATAATTGTGTATACTGTCATTCGTAAGTCAACGAGTTCGAGCCTCGTTATCTCGACTTATTATTCCGGAGAATGATCAGTCTATTAACATCTGATCACATGCACAGCTACAAACGTCTAGTTTTGTGAATACAAAACATAAATAAGTGTTCTCAAACCTGATATCTAATCGATCGTTGGTCGCAACTGTTATATAATTCAGTAAACGAAATATTAACATCTCGCGACGTATGTCTTCTATCGTTACTGGTGAACTAGTTCAGTTAGTAACAGCTTCATTACAAATGTTTTCATTGTTGCCAGTTTTTATGTCAACATGTACTTTCATTTATTCCTCGTAGGTTAATTTTGTTTTCACCGTTATGTCTTCCGACCCAGTCACATAGGCGAGCGTTATTTGTGAAAGTAGATTTCAATGTTCAACAACGTTCGTGATGTTTTTATCTTCGAAAGGCATTCCCCACCCTCTATATCCTACTCAGTTTACCATTTATCCCAATAGAAAATGTGAGCATCGTAGTGCTGACATGGTATATTGTATTCCAGAACGAGAGTCACCGTTCTTTCACGCTTGTTCGCTATTGTGTCTGTTGACGCTGCTCAACCCACAACTTCTGTAATCCATGAGCTTCCCAAAATTCGTCTTGATAGTTGCGTTTGGATTTTCTGACTATCTGAATTCACAAATACCACTTAACTTTTCGCTTTGTTCTTAATAGTGCCATTGCCCATTCACGATAGATATCTTAGCCATCATTTTCCCCCTCAAGTTTCGTATCTGTTTTACCCTTTGTGTTATCAAGCGGCACGTTTGGACAGCATCAAACCGCGGTGAAACGGATTGTCCGACAACCACTTCTGGAGAAGCACTGGCGCCGGGAACACACTATTCTACTCCATCATCACCATCCTAATTTGATTCGATGTTTCTGGACGGTGAGCTACAAGTTTACTAATAATCAGTGCAATGGAGCACAGTGTACTCCATACCGACAGCCAGTTCCAAATTCAAACCTGAATACTCCTACTGTTTGTGTTTACCTAGTTTCATGGTACCCAGTTTCCCTCATGTTGATCAATGTCGAATACCTGTGATAATGATCGAACGTTAAGCTAAATAGTGTTTTCTGTGACTACCTTGACCTTGTTGACTTGGACTCGAGTTCACATAGTTCGAGTAGGTGAATGGCGTATGTTGTAGGCGTTAACGGACGGTTCAAAACCGTTGTGTGAGCAGAGTCCACCTTATAAGCAGGTTTTATTATATCTTTTACAGTTTTTGTTCTCCGTTCTCCAGTTCAAGTTTCCATCCAGTTGTGATCAAACGCTTAGCTGCAGTTTCATCATCAATTATCCCGTAGCAAGGGACTAGGATTCGACGGTAAATGTGTCTAGTACGTCAACCAACAGAACTGGTGATACGACACCAACTGAAGCTCTGACAACAGAAGCCTGAACACATTAACCACCGTGAATAGCTGAAATAAGGTGTGATACGCCTGAGATTTTGTGAATGTAGACCACAAACGTCTAGCGGTTGATGACGCGTTAACGCAGCTATGTTCCATCACATATCATGGCCAGATTAAGACTACCGGAGTCAGTGCACAGCAAAATACCGATCAGCCGCGACTGATTGGTTTTCACGCATGATCAGAAGTTAATGAATCAGTTAACCAGACTTAGGACTTTTATGTGGCCCACCGTGCATACACACGGATTTCACACTATATACGCGAGGTCATATTTCATAGTGCTAACGACTGATCAAAACCGTAGAAATCGGAAGTCAACATTTTAATAAAGGTGCATGAAAACTCCCTAACGAGCAACACAAATTAGGAAGGGAGACGTTTTTGATCACTGACTTTGAGCCCTTGCGTTTCTGTTAGTTCGCAGTCGAACTAATTGCGTAACATCTGGATTAATGGTCAGAGCTTGATTAATTCCCTACATCACTCAGCCGTTGACTGGATAATCAAGACCGACCCTCGATGTGGTCGGTTCGAAACTGGGGCAGTCGTATCACCTGAGGGAATCGTTCTACTTATCTTATGTTGGATCAAATATTCTGATTCCGCTAGTTTTAATGATCTGAAATGTTTTCATTCGGACAGCCTCTCAATGATTACCAGAAAAACTTGTATGCCGTTCGAAAATCTTCGTCTATGGTCACTTGATGCTCACTTTCAATCAGATAACTAAGGATTATATTGTTGATCAGTCAAATTGCGCTATATTTCAACCAACTTGGGTGGTTTGGTTGTATTCGTCTCTAGAACTGTCATGATGCTTCACCGATACAACCGTTTGTGTGTATTTATTAAGCGTTTTGCAGCATTGCAAAGTTTGAACGACATTTACGAGTCGTGTATGCGGTTTCGCATTGACTAAATTGTTAAGATCTGCAACCACAAACAAGAACACTTGATTACACTTCACTTTGACAAGTCACTTTCACGCCACTTCAGATACAACCGCACCTGTTTTTGATCCTTTAATCAGACAGGCACTCTCTCCACCTTCGAACGATTAGGTGCTACCTTTCGCCATATCTAGACTTATCTTCATTTAGAAGTAAAAGATGAGGTGACACATCCGTGTTTCGTGGTTATCAGTCGTTAATTCAGTTACATGGCAATCCATATCATACTTTGTTCAGATAACAGGGTCGAAGGCATTGTTAACCAGTTGCGTCGACTAATTTGAACACAAACAATGGTTTGTCCAACTGGACTTCTAGAATTACCAAATCTGTGACCGGGGCCGGGCTGGCGAGTGACTGAACCATTTAGGTGCTTGTATCCGAATCCTTATCATACAATAAATTCAGTTGGAAACCATTACGTTCCGTCACTTAGATTCACTGCGACTTAGTGCCGGGCGTAACATTAAGACTCACCGCGTCTGCCGGATTGACGGCTGGACGATCTAGAGGCATAGTGTAATAGGTTTAACGTATGCGTGTGAATATATATATATATATATATATATATATATATATATATATGATAGTACTGCTGATTTTACACATATCCCACTTGTCTTCTCAGGGAAGTACGGCGAATTTCCACTATTTGGTGATGCAACGTTGTACAGTTACTCTCTCTGAGGTGCTCCAAAATTCTGTCAATAATATCTCACACTGGGGACTTACTCCAATCGGCGTGATCCGTCAGTTCATGCAAGCTGTTACCTGGTTACATCACAATCGAATCGGTAAGTCGCGGGTTTCTGAAAATCCCTCCCTTGAACTCTTAGTATTTATTGCTTGTATTGTATTTGTATTACTTTTGGTTACGTTATTTCTATCGTATATGGGTTTATTTTTTGTCCCATAATGATAGAATACTGGACGTTTGTGTGATCAGTTCCACTGGATGCTTGTTTACTTGATTTCGTGAGTCCCACTAACAACTCGGATCTACCAGTTTATGTGCATTGTCAACTTTGATCCATACCTTTTTATTGGAGCCTAACGAAGCGATTGTTGTAACAATAGCTGGAGCTCATTATTGGTTCGAGCAGATTCGACCCCAGTGTAGTCAACGAAACCAGATACTCCCCAGTACTCGCGATATGGTGGCCAATTGATGGTGTATATCGATTGGAGCGAACAAACTCGACGATCAATGCTGCACAATCAGTTAGAATGTGAGAAACGACCAAAAAACGAGCAACATCGTTTGATCTAAAATCAACACTGAGGACATAATACAAATGACGGACTGACCAGTGAAGATAGGTGAACGAGTCGATCGATAACCTCGAGCTCATTGTAAATACAACTCAGATTTTGTACTACAATTGGTATTGAACGGTATCCACCCTTGTTTTTGGTCTCACAAAGGACCAGTTAACAGTAGGTGGGATGGGAAGTCATGGAATTGACATGTATCTCAAACCTAATTAATCGATACTCCCGCTCTCGCGGGCATTTCATCACCCGGGACAGGTCGTGCTCGAAAGCGTTTCAATTTACGACGCGGTTTGCACATTGTTTTCAATCTGGTTCAGCCAATGATCGTGAAACCTGATTGCGAAGAGGAATACTCCAGAATTGAGCGAGCAGTTACCTTAGAAATGAATTTTTGTCACGCCTCAAGAGTTATTTTGTCATGCGTCTCCCTTTGTGTTTGATTATTCTTAAACCACGTTGGATGTACTGTAAGAACTTCGGAAAAGTGTCGTTGTCTACGACTGAGGCGCTTATCGTGCAGTATTAGAGACTGGAACTTTGTAGGCTGCAAACGTTTATAGTACTCCTTCGTTTGCCTTAGCCGGGCTGACAGAACTATTTTGTCTGTTAACCCTGCGCTTGCTCATACTCTGCATTAAACACCATTGGTTGCACTTCTTTGTTATGTGTAAACTGACTGATGTATCTTGTTCTATCGCTGCATGCTTATATATCTGGCTCACCCAGCTGTTTTATATCGTTTCATTAGACGAATTTCACTATTTCTAAAATTCAGAAGCATTGCATTTACTTGCCGCCACCTGGATCTGAACTCTGATCCACCTTCTCATGAGACAGCATTGTTAGCCGCTGCACCATTACCTCACATAAGACACGACCAACCATTCTTATCTAAACTCCCATTCAAGTTCATTTGTGGCAAGAGTATGCACGACTGCTAAGGTGTAACGAAAGCCAAACCCAAGTTTGCTTATTTCTAATGTGTTCACTGACAAACTTAGTCTTAGACTGCCAACGGAATTCGTGTGCCTTCATATTTGTGCATTCTAGAAGTAATATTTCGTACAGATATCTTGCCTTCTGTTTTGTCAGTTGTTTCTACAGTACGCAGTTATGACTGGAAAGCCTCACTTAGCCGTATCGTAACTGAGTATTGACTACTTTTCGATGAACTTAATACTTTTACTGTGAACATTCAGACCACTAGACTCAGACTTTTCACAACGCTCAGTGGTTATATTTTTGATGTATAAAACAACCGATTAGTTTGACTTAAATGGGTTATGAGCGTATGTTTTTATCCTACAGGCCATCTTTTCTCTATTCGTTTATCGCTCATTTGTGGATCGCGATATTGTCAACGACTTTTCATCCTAACCACACAGTGTTTTTCACCACCGATCAACTCCTGTTTGCAACATGAAATGATAACTTTTCAATGCACTTTTTGACTTCTCCGTTCATTTTATATACAGTACACCGTGATCTTAAACCGAGTAATGTCCTTATCATCTCTACCGATGCGGAGTCCCGCGTGGTTGTCGGTGATTTCGGGTTGTCTCGACCCCTTCCAGTTGGACGCCATGACATTACCAATTCCTTTGGACCGCACACTGCACTCGCTCTAAACCGGCCGCAGACAACTGAACATTATCGCATGACTATTGAAGGTAACCCTACAACTGAACACCAGCCTCATGGATGTAGTGTGCAATATTGCACTCATTGCAAGCAGGCTGCTGGCACGTTGGACGCTCCAAGTGGAGATCAAACCAGTGTGGGTGTTAGCTATGGCACACTTGGTTGGATGGCTCCGGAGTTGTGTGGTCCGTGTCCCGGTCATTTAGTACGTGTGTCATCAAAATTTTATTGAAGTTATCCTTGTGCATTCCGTACCATCTCTTCTAACTTACTTGACCGTGACTGTTCATTTCACTGTCAGTAGTTTTTATTCCTGTGCCCCCTTCACCTATTCAATTATATTTGTGAAATTCAGTGTCACCTGGAGAAAATTCATCCACCCAATCCGTGTAATTTAACACTGACTCAGATTTGGTCGTGGCTCTTGTATTCACACGAACTTTTCATCTAGCCCCTTATAAACAGAAGCACTAGACTCGACTTTCATCTTTCTTGGTGCCTGTTGGTAGTGCGTGTCCTTACCACTTCTAGCATGTGAGCTCCGTCCACGCTTTTAAAAGGTAATCGCTTTGACTACTTAGCCAACACCCTCACACTGGATATAATCGATTCATCATATTTGAACTCTCTCGTGTGAATGTAGCTGTATGTTCATATATGATACTTCGGTTGTTCTCAGTGTAAGGTCACTATCGTGGTGGTTAACACGGTTGCTTCATAAAAGCACGGCCGTGGGTAAAGTCCTGATTGTGGCACGGATGTGCACTACTAACATGCCCTAATAGGAGCAAACCTCGAGTTACCTGCCGTTTTTCGAACGGGGCTGATTGGGGCGTCTTCCTGAACACGAAAGTTGCCATCATTTTTCAGTACTGCTCAAATTATTTCAACCAGAATATCATTCTACTTATCAGCTAGTCAGCATCTGACTTCTAACACTGACAAAAAAAACATACAATAGCTATTTGATGTTAGAGGATGTTATCTACACAGTTGGTAGCTGTTTGAAGTCGGACAACAGCTAGATTGAATGAGATACACAGCATTATATTACTTCAGCATGCTGGCTTTATAGATTCATCAGCCCAAAGGGCAAATATCACCACTGCTGTTGTCCCGTTTTTTACGCCGAGTTCTACGGCCGCTCCTGCTTAAAATACGTTTGTTTGTCAAAGCCTTTTGAAAGGTTCACTAGTTATTCTCAGGTTTGCCCACAATTTGAAATTAAAAGTCGAATGTTGATAATCAAAATCTTTTCGTAAAGTTCCAACCGCTTCCGGTGATTATAATAAAGCCCATTTTTCTAAGGTACTAGAGTAGTAAATCACTGTTGTCCTTCATTGCACTGGACATTCAGTATACTATCTTCCCGTTCTTACACGGGTTGTACAACACAGCTTGCTGACATGCGAACTGTTTCCTGATGTGTTTGTGTGTTGTAGAATCCAAGTAGATGTCTGTTGTTGACTTTGTTGCGGATATGATATGGGAACTGTAACTAGAGGGTTAACCATGAAAAACAGTTGTTCGTCATCAGGGTGTATACGATGAACTTTGTCATTAGTCTTGTTAGGAACCTTCTTGCTAAACCGTCATTTGGATATGTATGTTCGTATTCTTAAGTGGCTGGTTCCTTCGTGTACCTTCAGAAATAGATTATTCACTGCCAGGGACAACTCAATGCTTCCGATACAGGATTGACTTCAAACACGGGACTCTCCCAGGTTGTGGAACTATCGACATTATTCTTGTATTTTTTCAGTGCTCTTTATTTGAAGCGAACGTAAAGTCCTTTGATCCGCTATCAAAGAGGTTTTCCCATTGCAGTATTGGCAAGCCTAAGTTGAAGGGTTTTTCATAATTTATCAAATTCCTTCGGACGACATGAGTTACAAACCTCTTACGGCTCAGATATTCATCATAAACCTTCTTTCACTCATTACCATTGTTAAAGATGGCAATATCACAATGGATCTCTGACACTTAAATGCCATATAATCATTGAGAAAAATATAAGCTCTGACCAGAAGAAAACAACAGGGAAGGGGACCTAATTACAACGAGTAACCATGTCTATATTCAAACATTCAACATCAAGATATCTACACTTTTCAGACAAACAACCGAGCCGTAGCTGAAAGTGAAGCATAAACAACAAAACATCTTCCCTACTACTTTCACTGCTCCGTGTCGTTAAGTAAACTAACTCTACAGACGATTCGGCCAGACAGCGACATCACTCATGCTACGGAGCCCGACTAGCCCTCATCCCACCTAATGTCTCCAGTCACCGATTCTGTTAGTCGCGTATTTCCCAGCCCGATCGACGAACCCTATCTATAGTGGCCAACCCCTTGGTCGTCATCCGTCCGCCTTGCACTGTACGCCAATCGGTCACAATATTAACAGTTCTCGGTGTGACAGACGACCGGCTGGCATCCTTTGTACATGACCCAACTTTCTAAGTCTGTGTAAACATAAGAATTGAAAACATGAACTTGTTTGGCATTCACTACCAAATACCCGCTTCCTAACCTGCTAGCTGCTTACACGTTGGTGCCACCCAACACGAACGATCGAATGCAAACATCAGTGGTCAAATACCTGAAGACGGTTCATGTCTTCTACCCTGAGTGACCAAGTTTCGCTGCCGTAAAGTAATCCGGCCTTTACCGTCGCCTTATACACACGACCTTTAAGCATCAGAATGATGTCTCTCTCTCGTCAGTGATGTCCTAGATTGGCTAATACTGCTCTAGCTTCACAAGCGTGCACTTCTATTGCTTGAAAATTGTCAAACAACACATTGTCATCATCATAATCAAAACCAGTCAGTCTTCCATCAGGTAAGAAGTCTATGCCCACATATTGTGAGTGCTGCAGACAATCCTCCGTTATTTCGTCTTTGATAAAATTAAAGAAGAATTGTGACTGTGAACAGCTTTTGTGTACGCCACCTCAATATGAAGCTGTCAGACAATTAACTGTCAACTTTAACCTGAATTGAAGTGTAGAAATAAAACACCGACAGTATATTCACATAGTTGGTCGACACATCCCTCCGTCTGGGTGACTCCAGAAGTGTAGATCGATCTATTTAATCAGAGGCGCCTTTGTAGGCGAGAAATGCGACAACTGTTGGCCGGCGGTACACATGACGCTGCTGCAGAATTTGGCGAAGAGTGAAGATTTGACGAATACATCTACGTCTTGGACGAAATCCTGCCTGTTCTGCCCTAATGTTTGCCTCCCGAGCTGCAGTGTGTCGACAAAGTGTAGTGGACAAGAAAATCCTAGTACTGAATGGGGTCAGGCCAATTCCTGCATGGTCTTCGCAAAAACCTCTGACTGTTTTCTCGAAATGGGATCGATTTTCGAGTAATCCCAGCACGAAGGGATGATCTCTTTTGTCCACACAGATGGAAACAACTGAGTAGAATCTTCTACTAACACCTTCCCACCTCCTCTGAAAAGTGCCGACACAAGATCATCTCAACCAGCAACCTTATTACAATTGAGAGCCGAAATACAATTGCGAGCCTCAGTCTCAGTGGTTGGTTACAAACCTACCGACCAGAGAGCTACATTGCAAGTTTATGGTGGTAACAGAGTAGAATCAAGGGGCCAGGTGGCTCCCGGATTACTCTGCTCAACGCTCTAACCTTTTGGACTTAGTACAGCTTAATGTGCCGTCTCGCTGATGGCTTCACTGATAGACGGTCACCTTAGATCAGTCGCACGGGTAAGCTTGGGAAGTCTGCCAGTTCCCCGAAGCAAAAGCGGTTTCCATTCCCTTAACGTTCTCCATTAGCCAAGTTTCACGATTGGCGATCAGGTTACGCTTCAGGTTCCCATGAATATCCTTGCCAAACTTGGTATATGAACTGCTTGAATAAATGCTGCGTCTGACATCTAGAGAGTTCTCCGAAATCCAAGTTTTACCCAGCCCACGAACCGCCGTGCCGCACGCCACAGTACCTGTTTCATGAATGGGTCATGGGATTTGATACAGTTACCATTAGGATCTTCGGGATGAAAACTATTAACTTTTGCGTTCTAGGCCAGGTTGGTATTTATGCCGTACCAACGACATGGCCAGTTTTACAACAGCCAGACTTCGTTGTTGTTTTCAGGACTGAACCTACTCCAGCGAGATCAGTAGTGGCGACCATGAAGCAATCTGAAGTGTGTAACCAGTATCGGTTAAACAGTGCGGGGGTTGTTTATTTTATACGTTGATTACTGTCCTGGGTTCGAGTCTCTGAGATGCAACAGACGTCGACATTCAACGAGTTTAACGTTCGTGTGCGAGCACCTCGTTGATCCATTTGTTTTGGAGTGCGAACGTTGGGTGCGTCTGTATTATTTCGCATTCTGGGTCTTAGAAAGGGGCAAGGGATGCCTGAGTTTAGATGATAGAATTGGCGTATCGGCCTGGTGATACTATGATTATCTATATGTGTTGTGAGACCTGCAAAATAATTACTGGAAATGGGGGTCGTGAAGGGCTTGGGCGCTGAATTGGGTAGGACATTCGGGGAAGGGTCAGCAGTGGCATGTTCTCGCCTACCCACTCTGCTGTACGTAGCAGACAGGGCAACGCGGTTTGTATCGCGAGACGGCCGGTCTAGTGTGGAATTATTGGTGTTGTGAATGGTCGTGGTTGTATGTGGGCTGTGATACTGCCAGTACAACCAGATCTAGACAGGAAAACGATCAGGGTTTTCAATGAAAGCCTTCGGCTCGGCAGTCTGTACCGCATATGAACGGTATACGAGGGGTAGTTGGGTTTTCCGGAAAAGAATGCCAGGCTTCCCCCAACCTGGAGGACCAAGAGACTAGCTTGTTAGCCTTGTGGACCTGTACAATATGGGTAACTCCGTCGGTGTTATCGTCATACCGCTCGGTTTAGCCTAACAAGCTGTCGAGGTGCGCAGACTTTCACACCGCTTCATTGTCCGCTTTTGTGAGTTTCCATTGGTCGAAGATGCACGTATGGTTGAAATTTTGAGGGCATCCTCATGCACTGCCAACAGTGTGAAGTCAAAATGTAACAAATATCTGACGTGTGAACGAATGTAATGGCTAACACGACAAATCTGTCATGTCACCTGACTAGTATACGAAAACCGTCCAATGGCAACATCAAGAGGTATCTCAAACCGAGAAGTACTGAAGAAATGAACTTGAATTCATATGCACTAACCTGCGCACTGGACAGTACAGTATGAGTGGACGAACGTGTTGTTGAGAGCCTATGTTCCTGTATGTGTGACCCTATGAAACCATAACTCGTCTCTCATTGAAAGTAGTTCGCTAGTGTGTTGCCTGTTCAATTCGTGCACGTTGAGTGTTCTTAGAAAATTCATACGAGTCTGGAAACGATGTGAAAGAGCAATGCATCTTATTTGTACATGTCCATGCCAATCTTGTAATCAGCGGTTTTGTTTTTATCTTGTTCAGTGACAGATCACCTGAAAGAGATTTGATGAAAAGCTCTGGGTAGACTTTCGATTAGCACTGTTCCTCACCTGCCTATAAACCCTTCTCTGTTTTGATAGCCTGCTGATCTTGCTGCCTGTTTCCGAAAGCAGTAGCACTTCTCTCCCAACCTCAGTGCTCAAACCACTTCATGATATATCAATCAAGCAGTTCAATTTTCAGCTTCAAAATACGACTGAATTAGGTAGACAGTAATATTTTCACATCTGTCACTATCCCTCGCATTCTTTTTCCACTGTCGAACTATGTGAATTGTTGTTTGTGGTTTTACATGTACCATTCGTATCATCCAGTGAAAAATTCGTCTGTCAACTGCCTGCATGTCTTCACGTAATTATGTTAACTGTTTGTTGACATCCGATCTTGGCCTCTTTCCTACCACTTACCATGAAATTTCGAGCTCCATTTCACCCCTCATTGTGAGTCGAATTAGTAGATTTTATATGCCGCATCATCCTCGGATGCGTTCAGAGTGCTATTTTTTCATAGATTTTTGGAATTCTATTTTACTTTAGCCTAGTGTCCTGTTCGCCCTGCTGTTTTCATCTGCATAGCTTTTGCACACCAACTGTGGGGCGTCTGGTTGATTTGATTTTTTCCCATAGATCATATTTCCTGTTTCGGTTACAATTTCTCAGACTTATGCAATCGACATCTTCTCATGTGGGTTGCTGGCCTACCACGTACTTACTGGGGGTGGTCACCCTTTTGATCGATCACGGTCAAGTGAATCGGATCGACCTTCTGGGAGTCAAAAAGAAAACAGCTGCTCTTCGGAGGGCGACGGTCATCAAAATTTAGCCCGTTCTTCAGGATGTTCCCCCAACACTAGTTGTTCAGACGTAACTGTCGATCTGTTCTATTCTCCTCCAACTTTATTAAGTCGTCATCATGCCAGGCAGTTGGCTATCGCTGATAATCGTCCACCGAATCTGAGTCAGTTAACTGACAACTGCTCAGATATTGCTACAGGTGAGCGCGTGACGCTTTTGATGCATTCGTGATACTGGAAAGACTACTTTATTTTCACTTATCTTGTGTGTTGTCGATAGCTCTTTTCAATCACCTTTAATTTTCTGTCTTCCACGTTCGACAACAGTCGTGATTTTCGGAAAAGTTGATTCTCCCACAACTTGATCCTGTTTAAGTTTCAGTTGCATTCGACATCCTTGACACCCGCTAATGATTTGTTCTCATTTCTAAGCCAAGTTCGTATATTCCATATCGTGACCTGCTGTGTGACAGACTGGACCAGGTCAGTTATATAATAAGCCTCATGTCAAGTGTATACTAAGCACTCTCGACTTGTTTACATCGAGACACGAACAGTCGAGTTAACTCCGATTCAAATCCACATTCGTATGATCAGTGCCACATGGTGTTGTCAGTGCGTTATCCTGAAATCTGTTAACATTAAGAACGATACTATATACACACATCTACGGATGAAGCACTCAGTTGGTGCCAAGTTCCTGTGGGTTGGTGCTTCAGACCTTACGGTAATTTCCAGTAGGTCCGTCAACTTATCAGCCCACAATCACCAAATATCAACGAAAAATTCCGTACTAACCCGGTACCCATCATGAAGCATATAACTCTAGACGAAGCTCACCCGCTGATTTACAGATCATGTGTGCCACCGCTTGTTCGATATCTTTGCTGTAACCATTGCTCTTTTTCCTTTAACAAGAATTATCACTTTTTCATCACCATTTAATTTGGGATTCACACTGATCCTCGTTGTTTCATATGGTAGTGAAATCGGTCAAATCACCAGCCTCTTTGTTAATTTTAAATGCATGATGTTTTAAAATGGCTCTTCCGTAAAATCTACTGCGTATCCACTTACTTTGAACTGCGTCTCAGTAGCCTGGAGACTTCCTCCAGTTAGGTACGCTTCTATTTACGTGATCTAACAAAGCCTTATGTGTATTCTGCTCTGCAGTGTCTTTTAGAAAACTCTTTGTTCATTCTTCAGAGCATGTACTCACTGCGGTTTAACTGCTCAACCTCCATTTGTCATCTCCCCTCTTTCATCATAGGTGTTCTTAGTCGTCAATTGATTCAAACCATGCTGTCCCACGATCCGTCTGCAAGACCAAGTGCTGAAGAAATCTTAGCCTACCCGCTTTTTTGGGCACCCGGTAAAGTTATGCGCTTCATTTCGGTGAGTTTCTTTCCTGATCTTCAGTTGCTTACTCGTGATCGATGCCGGGGGAATTCGCGCATAGTCGTACACATGGACTCCCATCCTAAGATGTTTAAGTAATTAGAAGAGACACCCTAACGACCATCTATTTTTAGTGATGTTTTATGAACTCATTGTAATCCCACGTGTTTGCTAAGTTAAAACAAAGTTGCCAGGATAGCAACTCTGTTTATTACAGTTTTGTTTAGCGAAATGTTTAGTACACGACTAGGCATAGTGAATACATAGGCCCCACTAATTACGATTCCGCACCATATCTGATAGTGCCTCTAACTGCATCTGGATGTTTCCGCACTTTGATTCTCTCGTATCCCGTAAGTTAGGGACAGGTAGAGTCAGCTCCAACATCTTCCACTTGCAAGCGTGGACGCGAAGTGCAAGCAAGAACATGAATCGAACGCATCGAACGTCTTGACTAAGTGATCACACGACCGGTCAGTGTGAAACGGTGCATACCCACACAGATGAGGCGGGCGAGCGGTTGTTCAACACCTGAGTGAACAGCACACGGTTGATGGCATCCGCCTCGGATTAGCCTGTCACAATGAACGAAGCCATATGAAGCCCGCACCTAACCATCGTCACAAGTGGTTTAGGCTGCACCACTTTTGGTTTCACTCACATACCTCGTATCCAGTGTAAACTCGCAGGAATAAGACCCGGAGGTGTGTGAGTGAGGCCTTTATGTCCAGCCGGCCACTTGTTAGGTTAGCACAAAACTGAAATCTCTATCTCTCGGGAAATAAACACATTGAGACTTCAATAGTAAGATCTAAACTGGGGAGGAAAATATCGGAAATGCAATGCAAGAAGTGACTCAATATACGAGTACATGTACGGTGCTACCGGTTGTATTTACGAATGGTGTCAAAATTATAATATTATATGCTTACTTTCAAGACTGCTGTGACTGAACATGTAAACGCGTTGATTCGGTCATCAGTCTCACCACCAAGGCCAGCAGTACATCAGTTGTTGCATCTTATTGGGTCACGTTTGCCTCTTCATGTTTTCTTTCCCTCGCTTAATGTGTGTTATCCTGATGCCTAATTATTACACAGCCGTGACACGAGGAAACAAAACTGCCGGTGTTGAATGATAAACGACAGGGGAGAGTTGGGACCTAATTTTCACATTCTTATTAAAATACAGACGATTAAACTCTGGACATGTACAGCCTGCAAGCAGACAGTCGAGTCGCACGTGAGAGTAAGACAGTTTCCTTGCGGCTTCCATTGATATACTGGTATTTTCTTAAGTGTGCAAACAAATGGATCAAACGACAATATTCCGATCACTGAGTGCGAGTAACCATCGTGCACTCTAATTTCTCAAGCCAAAGATTATGTGAGTCGCGGAGTTGAATTCCTCATGGACCAACACATTCTGTGGTTTTTAACTTGCCGGTGACTGTTTTCATACCTTTATCGACTCATCGGTGACCATCGTTCTCTTTGACCCAATGATCTCACGACTCAAGTAGTGCACGACGATATAAACGTCAGGGTGATTCACCCATGCCTAGTAAATGGTTAGTTTTGTAGCGATGTACACGCCCATCTCATAGGTACTGTGGTCTGTGTTCCTATCTGAATCGTAGCAAGAGTTTGTACTGCCAAAGATCTGTAAGCTTGTTATGGCCCGTTTGGTCAAGGGAAACTAGAAATAGGACGCGTACAGTGCACGAATCGTTAACACATAGTACGGAAAGTAACAGTATCGAAAACCTAAGTATACGGACGACCCTGACCTTCAGCTGATGTATTTACTCTCACTCTAAAGGTAGCCTAGCAGGTCAGCCACTGTGCTTATATAGATTTTGACTGGTATTGAAGAATTCCACTTTAAATGCTTGAGGAAAAGTTGAGTAGGCGGATCAGAGGCCGATGGAGAAACATGCGCCAAAATTGAGTTCCAGCACGTTATGGCAGGAGAAGATATATTTGTCGAATAAATCTTGCAAAGCAAACTGTTTTTACGAAGAACGGATTTTCTGCAATTAATTTGCAAACCAATTTTGAGTCGATCTCGTCCGTTCGAAGTCATTCAACTAGTCTTTTCCTGAATTTGAAAATTTCAAACAAATGTATGTGCAGCCTTCAACTCGAAGTAACCATTTGATAAACTGTGATCGAAATGTGACTACTGAAGCCGGTCAACGAAGTACAGTGATTGAATAGTTATGCGGGTAAATCAACTTAATAGACAAACTACTACTGTTATTTCGCAGCGCTTTAGCTAACATATTTTACAAAGCAATCCAACTAGATAGCCGTTTTCTCGAGACATGTGTGTAAATTCCAGTTCATAATCCAGATCATCGTTGAAATAAATTATTCGTATTTTATCACTAAGGTAACGCAGTAGATTCCATTTTGGTCCACACGAAACAAAGTTGTTAGAACTATGGCATTGTTTACCTCATTGATTTGCAATATACACATCGCTTTTCCTGACTGTCCACGTCATTCTGTCAGATATCGATCCGGTCCACCATTTTTACTTGCGTTGAGTATATGGTGAACAAGTTTGTTACGTTTAAAAGTGGCAGTTGAGTGGTTGTGTCATTGGCATACAACAAACAATGAGCTACGGTGGTGTTGAAGGACAATCTGGAGTATCTGACTTTGCTTGATACAGCAGTTGTTAAATGAAAATGACAAAATAATAATAACAAAATAATGTCCACCAAACCTTGTGACAATTGGTTTTTGATATGCGCACATCAATAAGTGCACAAATACTTTCGGTTGTAAATCAGCCTTGTAACCCCAGCATGTTATGTTCGTTCGCATATCAAACTGTGAACCCAAATCGTGCGTTATTGTGAATGCCCTGGATCGAGGTCAGTAGTGAGGTTCACGCACAATCCAGTGTGGTTAGGTTCACCGTTTCGTGGACATCACCGAAATTATTCTACTACAGCAGATGAGCATTACACCATAACTGCCAGGCGGCGCAACATTCTCAAAAGTCCACACTGATTTAGATTTTTGCAATTACGAAATCGATCCTAATGATCAAAGCTTGGTGGTACGTATTTTCCACGTTTTATAACTTATTGGATATAGAAAAAACTTGTGCATAATTCTCGGTTGAGTCATATTCAACACGTTTCACAAATTCTTCCTGTGTAACATCACTTTTATCAACAAGGGCTGGCTGAAAAATCTTTATGAATGTGACAGCTTCGATCAACAGAATCGCCATATGGTAGAGCAGCGTCATATGTAGTGCCGGCCAACATTTGTCGTATTTCACGGCTATAAAGGTGCGTTCGATTCAATGGATCGATCTACACCTTTAGAGTCGCTTAAACGCAGAGGTGTACTGACCAAGTATGTGAACATACAGTCGGAGCTTTATTTCCATACTTCAGCTCAGGTTAGTTTTACGGTGAACTGTCTGACAGTTTCAGCACCATGAGTGGCGTACGTCAGGGCTGTCCACTCTCACCATTTTTGTTTAATTTTGTGATGGACGATATAGTAGACGATTGTCTCCGGCAGTCACAAGATGCTGACGTTGGCCTCCTATCTGCTGAAAGGCTGAACGATCTTAATTATATTGACAACAAGATGTTGCTATTTGACACTTTCCAAGCAGCACAAATCACACTAGAGGCTATTTCGTGCTCTGCTAAATATTTTGGAATACGCTTTGCTGCCTCAAAATGCAAAGTGTTTCTGTCATATTAATGTGGTTACACAGATTTGTCGTTGGATAATGAAATCATGGAGGTTGTAGACCAGTTCGTTTACCTAGGAAGCTGCGTTAGCGATGGTGGCGGTGCAGGGATTGAAATAGAAGCGCGTATCTTTAAGGTTAGAGCAGTGTTCGCTATTCTAGGACATCTGTGGTGACAGAGTTGTATCTTTCTTATGCTTAAAGGTCGCATGTATAAGCCGACATTGAGGGCTGTTTTAATTTACGGCAGGGCAACTGAGCCACTCAAGGTAGAAGACGTGAGTCGTTTTCAGATATTTGACCACTGATGTTTGCATTCGATCGGTCGTGTCGGGTGGCACCAGTGAGTAAGCAACGAGGAGGTTAGGAAGCGGGTATTTGGTAATGATTGTCAAACGAGTTCTTTCGTTCATTTCTTACAACTGCACGGACTTAGATGGTTAGGTCATGAACTAAGGATGGTAGTCGGTCGTCTGTCACACAGAACTGTGCTAATACCGTGGCTAGCCTGCGTAAAGTTCGAGGTGGACAGGTGATGACCTGGCGTAGACAAATGAAATCGTTCACGAAAGGGTTCGGTCACTGTAGATCAAGTTCGTCTCCCGGGCTGGAGCCCTCGCGATTCACAGAGTCGATGGCTTAAGACGTTAGGTGAGATGGCGACTAACCGAGTTCAGTGGCGTGAATGTTGTCGTTGTCTGTGAAGTGAGTGCATTTTATGACGCGGGGCAGTGAAAGCCGTAAGTTAGCTGTCTTGCTGATGACGTTTTACTCTCACACACAGCTCGATTGTTTGTTTGCAAGGTGTAGGCGCCTTAATATCGTATGTTTGAATATAGACGTAGCTATTGGTTTATTGTTAGGTCTCTTCCCGTTCCCTTCTTTCTATACAGTGTTTGCTTTTTCTTCTTCGTGGTTGTGTGGCAGTTAGGCTCCCGTGTGATGATGATTTTTAAGCCGTCTGAGCAAAATACCCCAATAGGTATCAGTGGTGGTAATACACTATCCCTTAGACCCTGTTAAATATTCAAAAATCCTTTTTTTAAAAAAAAACGTCACAACGGCAATTTCCTGTCGTTACTTGATATCGCACAATCAACTGATTATTGAACTATTGCTGTAGAAGACAAGGTCAAATAAGCCCAGCTGTGTAAATTCAAAAACACGGTAGTCATTACTTTATCACGTCCCAAATGACCTAGGTGTGATATCACGTTTCGATTCTGTTTTTTAGCGGTATCCACGACTATTTAGGGCTCCATAGTAGGTGCATCTGATTCACTGGACAAACAAATGTGTTATATTTTCAGTTCCAAATGCAATCTGTAAGTTGTAGTTATATCCGTGTCGTACCCACGCAGCGTTACAACACAAACATGTACACCGGTGAATCAGAAAAATTATTTTAAGTTCAATCAGCGTGAACACAGTAGTATAGCCACTCGATTCGTGGAGCATGCATACCTGATGACGGTGTATACACACGTACGCGTGCACAAAACTGATTAGTCAGTAGGGCAGTCAGCCAATATCAAACCCGACATGATACACAGACGCGCGACCCAGGTAGGCCGCAGCAAAGTTCGCATACTGCATTGTTAATAACTCAATTAGAAATGTATCATAGTTAGTTAGTTGATCGCACATGTACTGTGGCCGTCGATCAAGGAGATGAAGAGCGGCAGCCGACATGTTTCAGTTAAGCTTGTTTGATTTAAAATGGAACAACTCAATGGGCGCATAGATCGGGTTGAAAACAGTTTACAGGTATTTCAATAAATGCACTGCAGAATGGTAACTTATATGCCGTACAGGTCGAACAAATGACGTATAAAGTCGTGGATGGTCGGGGATACTGCTACAATATATGGTCGAAATGTCATAACACACCTAGGTTCTTTTCAGGAGCACCAACGGTGTGGGCATCTTGTTTCTGATTCTACATACTTCGGACTTTTTAAATATCTTATCTATCGGAATAATTCGATGGCTGTAACTCATCGTGCGATGTCAAGCAATAAGGCGGAACTAACATTATGGAGCCCTAATTAATGCATTTTGAAGAGTCGATGAAATTTCTACGTTTCTAGTGTGTTTGTAGTATATTAGCAGCGTAATAGCAATAAGTTCTACAAGAAGAATTTCTGAAACGTGTTGAATGTGACAACCAAGAATTATACACAAGTTTTTTCTATATCCAATAAGTTATAAAACGTGGAAAATACGTACCACCAAGCTTTGATCATTAGGATCGATTTCGTAATCGCAAAAATCTAAATCAGTGTGGACTTTTGAGGATGCTGCACCGCCTGGCAGTTATGGTGTAATGTTCACCTGCTGTAGTAGAATAATTTCGGTGATGTCCACGAAACGGTGAACCCAACCACACTGGATCGTGCGTGAACCTACCTCACTACTGACCCTTATCCAGTGCACTTGCAACAGGGCCTGACGAAGCAAAAGGTTAGAATTGTAATTGTGTTACCAGGCTGGATATAATCGAAGATTGGATATCCCGCTTCATCTGTTAAAATGCAACCGGCCGGATGTTTCATGCTTACGTTACATTGCAGATGAATTAGAAGAATATACTACAACCATGGGTTTAGTCTACGATCGAAACGACAGTATATGCACAAGGCCATTGGTCACAAAATCTGGTGGGTGCAAACCTCAAATTGTGTGCTCATCTGGACAACAGGTTAATTAAAAGTTCAAATGATTCAACAAGGCCAACGTACCAGTAACCAGAGTATAGCGAACCGGTGTGATGTTAGCCGGGTAATATTCCATGAATTCTACCCTGATTACAATCGTCACTTGTTCAGACAGTTAATTGAACCTGACTTACGTATCATCGCATATGAGTGTACTTTTGTAGGGTTTTTCTTTGTCATTTATTCTGCCTGTCCTCGCTAACCCCTATTCAACAGGAAGTGTCCGATCTGCTTGATACACGTGACAGTGAAACATGGGATGCAAAAATGATTGGTTTCGATCCGGAGACTCAGTCTGATTCTGTGAATGAGCGAATACTCTCGCCAGGCAAAGGTCGATTTGCACAAAAGCGTTACGTCTTACTGAATGACATCGAATCATGTTCCAGGTGGGTTTTCAATGAACACTGGTTCCACCGGCTCGAGCCTGATATTGTACAAGATTTGCTTACTACTCGAGGATATCAGGTATGTTTACATATTTGTTCTGCGTTACTTTCAATTTACCCGCTCTGTTTTATTTTCGCCTATTTGGTTGAGTTGTCTATGAAATGAGTGAGCTCAACGACGCGGGGTAGTGAAAAACGCTAAGGCCGTCTTGCTGATGACGCCTCATTTTCACTTGTAGCTCTGTTGTTTGTTTGTAAAGTGTAGGCCCCTTGATGCTGAAGACTTGGATATATATTTTTTTGGTAGTCAGGTCCCCTCCCTCTCTGTTTTTCTTCCCTTCTTGTATAGCGCTTAGTTTTTTCTTCATGGTTACTTGGCAATTAATCGGCAATGAGAACCGTAGATCTATGGCTGTCTGTGTTGATTGTCTTGATTCGTTCTTTTCGTGTGTGTTTTACAACTTGTGCACGATTGTCTATCGAAACGGAACTTCTGATATCGAAAGTAGTAGATTGTGTAACGTATCACCCGCCTTCCGCTGTCCACCTTGGCAGTGATATGATTTATATTACAATGATTATTAGCCGAGTAGAATCAAAAGTAACTTGTATAGTTACGTCCAATAGTTCTGATTGGAAGAGTAATTAGATGGTCATTTTAACCACCGAAGTTGAAGGTTTTCCCAGGTTAACTTTTGGGCCCAAACAGTCTTTTGGGCGCACAGTTCTCGATTACGCAACTGAATTCCGGTCGCCTCCATCGTTGGCAAAACGCGACATTTGTTTCCTTTAGGTTGGTGCCAAATGGTTTGAAATCTGAAGTGTGTCGCATGCTCATATGTTGTTCATGGCAATTCATGAGGCTGAGTAAGTCGATTGTCCAGAGAACGGTTAAAAGTGTGATGCCTGCATTTATAGTCATATTGAATTTACTAACTTCTTAAAAAAATTCTGATGCACCGTTATGCGAATTTCGATCTACAATAAAATAGGAAGCAGATTCCTCCCTAAGGTTTTCCAATGCGGCCCCATCTTTTGACGGTTCGAGTAGTCACCATTGACTGCTCTGATTGAACTTGAAATGTTCTTAAACGGTTTACTTCTAGAGGAGCGCTGACTGTGCAATCTGTTTTCAGTTTCCAGTGGCTGTTATTCTTACTCACACGCTGCTTCTTCACGTTGGATATCCAAAAAGCGTGAACATTTGAAAATTTCTCGACTCACTGCTCTGATTTACTGTCTCGAAGCCTACAAATAGCTGGTTGTTTCAGTTTTACATGCAACGCGACGTGCATTCCTGTAGCTGTTTTCTTGGTGATTCACGTAATTCAGTGTACCTATCGACGCGTAGGAATCACCTCAAGCGCCGGATGCGTTTCACGATACATTGTTGTGCCACTCCGCGCTCGATTTAACGTCGAGCGGTGTATGCCGCAAAATGTCCATTTGACATCAATCGAAGTGATTGTTTCTGAGGGATTGAACGAACGATCCTCATACTGACCAGTTGTCATGGTCAACTGAGGTGGACGATTTTTTGGCGGGGATCGCAGTCCGCGGATATTTATTCGCTGACCCGCACTGTCGAGTCTTGTCGCTATTTTTATTTGCCAAGTTACGATATTGACGGAGTCGTTTAAATGCCCGTCGTGGTTCGCTTTGACTGGTTTAACTACTTGATCGTTGGTCACTTATGTTGCTTTTGAGGGAAATACTCGCACGTTTATTGCTCTCCTTAGCAATTTACTGGACCAGTCTTATAGAATTCAGCTCGTTGCGTATGGAGTTCTAAGTGAATCATTCAAAATCCTTACAGCTGTCTTGAACATGATCGCGTTGGGACGCCACTTATGTCACGTGGGTAATACTCCAGGGTGGGACGATTGTTGTTTCTCTGTGTGCATATGCACAAAAAGAAACCCATTCTGCTATGCATGAATAGGAGATGGTTGTATTTGTAGAATGTACAACAAAACTGAGGTCAGATTTCGATTTATTCAGTGTAACTCATCCAGTATGACAATGCGTGAATCGGCTCGAGAATTGATTCTGTCGCATAATTCGCAGGTGACTTGAAGAGTACCGGACCTCGGCATATGCTGCAATAATAGAGAGGGCATGTGAGGAACACAACGTTATTTTAAGTCGGCTGCTGTTCTTGTCAGTTGATACAGTCTTCAACAATTTTGAATAATGGTTGCTCCTTGGAGGAATTGGACAGCTCTTTACCACTTGTTCTTTCCGGAGAAG
The DNA here is from genome assembly GCA_013368495.1 of Paragonimus heterotremus. NCBI lineage: Eukaryota > Metazoa > Platyhelminthes > Trematoda > Plagiorchiida > Troglotrematidae > Paragonimus > Paragonimus heterotremus. Next base: position 73,690 of record LUCH01002366.1, read on the forward strand.
TTTCCATTATAAACTTATTCATATAATATCAGACGCAATTGTGATTTACCAGATAAAATCCGTGACCTTGATATTGTCTTATAAAAATAACTACCTTCTTGGTTTGATATTTTCTAAGGATACCTCTCTGTTGGATCTCCTGAGGGCGATCCGCAATAAGCGTAGTCATTTTTGGCACCTGAGCGAACATACCCGCAGTCTACTGGGTCACACGCAAGAAGGCTTGGCTGTTTATTGGACATCGCGCTTCCCTTGCCTGTTGCCGCTGCTCTACGATTTGAGTCGACACTACCTGAGCAGATGCAGCGTAATGACCGAATTTATACCCACTCTCCAAACGAGTCGAACACCGGCATCACCATACAGTAAGTGCAATGTACTCGCGAATGCGTTTTGGTCACTATCACTTTGCATCTCTAAGTTCACTTGTGAGCCCATCCGTATTTCCAACGGGTTTTTTGTCATGTGGCCTGTTAATGTATTAAAGGACTGAACACGACTCGGCTACAGGTCAAGTGCGAATTCTTATTTTCAGAACAACTGTAAGCAACCGACGACCACGTCTTATTTGAATTGATAGCTCTCCTAAACGAGACGAACCCGTTTGTCGTCGAATGTGATGATGGTGGACGTTGTACGCCTAAGGATGCTTTAGAAAGGTAAGACATCTTAGCTAGACAAAGTGCTATGTCGCAAACTGGAGGGTCGGCTATGAAACACTTAATGCAATTGCTTACGCTGACTGCCTGATTCTGCTTGTGGAGGTCCAGCAGCATCCACAGGAGAGACTTGAATGTGTTGGAGCTGTGCCCATGCTCGCTAAGACTTCGATTAACCAACCGAAGTCAACTAGTCAGGTTGATCTTGCTGGCAGGAAGCGCACAGTGCTCTTTTAGGCTACCGCCTCGAGAGTTTCGGCCCCAGAACTTATTCCGCTATCCGGACCCTGATTTTGGCTAACGAGGCCTCGTCGCAGTTAATTACGAAAAGTGTTTAGCCGATGCCTTAAAAAATGTTAGACTCCACTCTAAAACCAGCTGATGCCGAACACTACACAAGACCACTGTCTACACGCCGGCCTAGCAGGACAGAAATGCCTTCTCCATGTGATTCATCCGCTTCGGTTCCCCTGCTGAAGTGTGCTCATGCAAGAACGATATTATCTCTGAACGAGCCGATATCACGATATAGTCGCATCCGAATCAATCGTCACTCAGATTTGCTGCTCTGGGATCGCAGGTAGCCAACGATTATCAACATGAAGGGTTTCGCCAAACGCTGTCTGGATAGAACATACCTTGGAAAAACCAGGTTATTATCCGAATCTTTGTTCATGGTTTCCAACTGGGAACCAGCACTGTTGACGCAAAGACTTGCAGGCATTGATATGGGAACTGGTTCAGTCTGACACTTACTAGAGGTCTCATGTGGAGCAGTGGAAGCCGTACATACATCCTTTTTTTTATCTTCCGTCCACTTTTATCAGTGGGTATCAAAACTCTCTTTCAGAAGTACATGTACCCAGCAATGTTAGTCAAATAACTGTCTATGGATACATTCCATACTGTGCAATGCTGGCACAAGAGACGTTCGGGCAATCCTTTTCCTGCTTGTGATGTCTTCACAACCCCTTTCCCTGTACGTTTCCGACCTCTTTTCAGCCGTCAGCGAATGGTGGCTCTCCGTAAAACCGGCCCCCTTGGCAACCCCGGCAGAGACTTGCGTAGATGAAGAAGACAGCATTTCAACCAATCGTGTTGTCACACCACCTTCCGTCGTGCGCAAACGTCTGGTGAGTTAACAGCCCTTTTTCTTATTCCGAATGTCTTTCTCTGTTCGATCATGCTGATTTCAACTCAAGAACAGTTTGCTGTAACGTCCGTTTGAGTCATTATATATACCGACCTACTTTTTCACGCCTTTCGATTGGTATACCGACTGCTAGTCATTTCAACTTCATGTAAAATCCGTCTGTGCCCTCAGCATTTACGCGCACATAATTTTTCTAATACTTACTCGACACACCTTACAGCCAGATAAACCTTGGAAACGAGGTGAAGTTTTATCCACATCGGGGACATCTGCGATGCCCTTTCTGGAGTCGGATCCAGTGCCAGAGGACGAGCTAGTGATTGCACCAGAAGTCTGTCCTGTTCTAAACATGCGCGAACACAATAGTGCGTGCGAAAGCAAGTTCACCCCCGTCGATCAACCACGCCACCGAAGGCGTCCCAACCAACCCAAAAAGGTGAGACCCCCAAAGAGAAAAAGCGATCGCGAAGCGATTTTAAAGAGGGCCGGATGTGAATTGTCGTCAGTTGTAATCCAGCCTGAACCTTTTGCACATTAAGAGCACGCATTTTCTTTTCGAATTTTTGTTTTGTTCTTTAGCAGCTGAAATCCGCACCAGCTGTTTCCCATTCATTCTGTTTTTGCAATGTTTTTTCTATGCATAGTTGTTTATCCCGATTTCAAAATTGGCTGTGCCTCACGTCATCGTTGAGATGACACTGATAAACCATACCTGAGAAATCGGCGGTGTTATCACTGTCTTACTGTCGAAACGTTGCGAAATCGAACAACCAGAATAGCGAAAATGGCAAGTTAAACTGATACCTCTCACACTAGAACTACCAGATCTGTGGTTGAATTAATATAGCTATCTCAATTCGGTAACGTGAATCCATATATCCCACTTGAAATGTCAAGTCTGTTATCCCACAATGTAGAGGCTATATCGGATTGTAATGTTACAATCTGCACCATCACCGCTATGTTAACAATTAGTTACAGGAGGTTGTGTAGTAGTTTACAAACGTAACGTTCCCAATCCGCATACGATCGTTCCAGCAGTTGTCTCAACTGAGCCAAGAAGTGTTCCATCAAGACAACAAATTTCGACGTCAGCACCTATGACAAACCTTGACATACTAATTTGAATCCATAGCTCAGGGCTACAACAATGGTAACGATACCGACTACCATTCACATGATCAGAGGTTTGGACCTGGTTAACAGTACGGTCCTTATCTACATTGGATATGTTTACAATGACCTTGCTTACCACATGACGCAGAAGCTGGGAAATTCTTCAGAGAGGGTCGTTTGAGGCAGTTGTATGGGGAGCAGTGACATTGTTATGACCCTTAGAGGTTTACACGATGGATAAGACGATTGCACCACTCATGTACAAACAATCTCCAGTATCCCACTGATAGATTCAAGAATCAGAATAAACGACCATTTCATTTGTAGTTTACACGTTTGCGCAAACAGGTCTTGCTCTCTTATTCGATTGACTGGGTCGATGAATTTTAGTTTCTCGGTAACTTGGTAGCATCTTTATACATATTCTGGACAATCCATCTTATTCGAAATGCATGACAAGACGCAATTCCAAAATAGTGCATATCACGGATGAACTAAGAACGAGATAATTAAATGGGAAGAGGTGGGCGGAAAAAGTAACATCAAACAAAGTTCTAAATTCACACAATCCCGTAGGGCCAATAGCAACGAAGCAAAATGTTAAAAGGGATTAAAAGACAAGTAGTGCGGCAGGTTGAGTGTTATCTTCAACGAGGAGTGGGGGTTGAGCACACCGGTGTTAGGCAGAAGTTGACGTAATATGAAGTTCTGAAATAGAAATGATTGGAAAATTAGTAGTAGATCGTGACCAAGTTACCTACACCTTAAAGACCGCTTCTAAACAACCGTTTGCGATAGCTAAGAAATCCGAGAAAACTTGCCTTCAATCTAAGTTTCAAGCAGTTATCGTAACTGTACACCAGATGGACCGACGAAAAGTTTCGCCGGAACAATTAGTGTACTGTTTAGGCCGGCGTTTACAAATGAGAGCGATTTAGCTGTTACGAGAGGCGACCGCATACCTGCTTACAGCAGAGGGACGGTTGAACCATGCAGGCTTCAAAGCGGTGAAAATCCGAAGTTACTGTTCAACACCAGATTACATCAAGCCATTGGGCTCCAAAGACATGAAGCTCCAATTCGCTCATTTAGAACGACTTTGAGCCTGATCAGACGGGCCGCCGCTCATTATAACGGTGATGTGGGTTATTCCAGAGGAAGAAAACGTTAATTTAAAAAAAAGTCAGAAGTCGGCAGGATTTCTAAGGAGAAGAACCAGAAGTGGTATGAACGCAGATACGCCGTTGATTACAACACTGCCATCTAGGGTGGCGTCTCTAATCAGCGATTTAAGTGATCATCCATCCTGACTGCCCCAATGAACAAAGTGGGGCAGTCAGAACCTTCATATTTTGTGGCTACGTTGTTGCTTGATCACCACGTGGTTTCATCCAACTGTTGGTAGTCTCATCATATACTGCCCGGTACGGTAAACCATCAGATGACCTACAGAGTACGTGACCCAACCATCGCAAGCTATGCACGGTGATCACTCATCCCGAGCGTTCCAGAATACGCGCCGGCAAACGGCCATATTGCTCACTCGATCAGTTCACTTAATGTGGGCTATTTGGCGGAAACAACGATGATCAAATACAGCAAGTCTGTTGATATCCTCCTTGCATACAGGTCACGTTTCCGAACCATAGAGCAAAACAGAACGTGCACAAACATCATACACATTTCCTTCCAGCAAAAACTGAACGTTTTTTGGATGCCACAGATGACGCAGTTTGACAGAGGCGACTCAGGTCTTTGCTATAATAGCTGATAACTCATCAGCATTTTACAAGCTGACGAGAAAGCGCTACCTGTGCGCAGTTTCCAATGAAATGCCTGCAACAAAGAACGCAGAAATGAGAATATCCCAGTCTTAAAGCAGCACTATGAAGGTGCAAAACGCATTTCACACAAACCAGGCCGGTTATTCACCTTGTTCGGCATGTCTTCGGCAGAGAGTTAAGACGATGCGAAATTTCCTGTTCTATAGGAAGATGCTGATCTACCAAACACCGTAAGAGTCTAGATTCATATAAACGAAATTGGAAATTATATTCGGTAACATCGTTTAATGAAGTGTGTAGTACGTACACTGTGAAACGCTATAGTTTTGTGATCCGTCTACCTGATAGTGTTTGTATTAGAAACATGGAAAACTATTCCATTTCAGCCCACTTGAACCAATCGTCGCAATGGGCAGGTTAATGAGCCATATGTTTAAGTATTTTCTAGTATGAAACGATTAATATCTCAGTGGGGAAAATATTTTAAAACTTTGTCACTTGTAGATTGGAGACATTCAAATAAAAACCTCGTATGGAAGCGATGGGCCAAAAAAGTTAGGCTGATCTGCACCATTCAAGTCTAATAATTCTGAAGCATAATTAGATTTGTTTTTGCGGGACATAAAATTTACGTGATAACGGAGGCATGGAAACATCCAGTGGAGGCATTCCAGGCAAAGAGATCACAGCCGTCGCTGGCGGTTGATTTGAAGAGAAATCCATGGTAGAGTTTTGTAACAGATCAGGAGAGAATTGAGGTGCTAAAGGTTTTGGAGGATCGAGGACTTTCGAGAACGAGACTTGTGAGATAGAACCGGTGCCAGCAGATATACGGGAGGAGTCGGAGAGAGGAGAAAGGTGCACCAATCCGGCAGGAAGTGGAGCGGGTGCTGGAATATGGCAAGTCGGTACGCAAGTGTTTGATGGCGAGGGAACTGTAGACACAAATGTAGTAGGGGATGTTCCGTTAACACCACCGATTGTTGTGGATGGAAAATATGCGGAAGCAGGCGTTGGCGCCATCAGAGGGACCTAGAGAAAACAAAAGTCAAAATTAGTCGAAATCTATCCAAACATTTCAGGAGGGCGCAGACACAACATGGTACGTCGGATTTGTATGTCCAATGGAAATATCGCTAACCTCAGAATAACTATCCGGTGTTCCCGGATGTATTGACCTGTCGTATGACGGTGGCGGACATTGCGAGGCTTGGCTTGTTGCTACGTTTGTGGTATCTGGATTTGTGGGTTTTAGCATAAAGTTTTCGGCGGATGTTGTGTTCGTATCACGGAGAGAGCGGCATACTGGAATGCGATGAAGATATCCATAGCCGATGTCACAACCCAGTAGACCGTTGCCGCCCCAATTTGAATTTGGACAAAGTTTCACTTCACGACATGAGTCTGTTTCTGTGTTGTAAACGTACAACCTCACCTGCTGGCCATCGGCTGCCTCAATCATGTCGTAAAAGTCGTCCCGCTATGAAAAAAAGAGTGAAAAACAAGATCTGTAATAGGCCGTGAGAAGAGGAAATGAAGGGAATGTAAGAAGAGTGCACGGAAATTTTCACTCTGAAATGCCGTTGAAGTCGGTTTACAATGTTGCACAACACTTACGCAGCTGGCATCAGTGTTATAGTTTAATGGTAAGACGTCGTGAAAGTCGCAGAAAGATTGGAAAGTTAAATTGTGGAGCAGACTAACTACACGGGTACCATTGAATGTTACCCTTAGTTACATTCATGTCCCAAGCACAAGAACAGCAACTCTAACCTAACCCAGCAAACATGTAAAGCACGACGACGGACTGGCATGCACAATACATCGGATTCAGCAACGCCTGTGAAACGATGTTACTACGTTTATATATTTCGTAATAAACCCGGAGAACCTTGTAGCTGCCAGCTTAGGGCTCCCACTAGTGCGTTGGAGACACCAACGATCCAAAATATACAAACTGCGAACATCCACAGTGCGGATTTGCAGGCGTCCATGATCGTAGGAGAGGACTTCCCATACAGTTGCATTGCATATTATGTCTTTCAACGAGAAACAAGCCATACTGACGCCGCGTGCACTGGCAAATGCCGTGTGAAACATTGCTATGTATTGGGGTACCACTGAATATTCCACGACTTCTCAACTACTCTCAACCACTTACAGAGCTGGCACAAACCCCCTGTCATTCTTGCAATGAAACCTTGTACTCTCCAGGTGCAAACGTAACCTCAACAAAAGACCCAGTCGATGCAATCAATGTCAACAATCAACAGTAATAAACCAAAAGCCGAACATGAAAGTTACGTGCTTAGTAAAAACAGCTAAATTTGAAAAACGGATATTACCACTAGAAATCAAACAACTGTTAATTCGAACGCGATCACGAAACTTTGGTATGCGCCATCTTGTGTAAGAAATGTCAGTTTATATCAAAATGATAGTCCAACTAAACTACACCGAACAATTGTTGAGAAAACTAAAAAAATCTCACCATTAACGATGAGGATCTCGCGATAAACGCGTGAAAGCAAGTAGAAAAGAAGTAAGAGGACTTACCCCATTCAACACAGAATCGCAACCAATTATGTAGTCCGAGTAAGGCGTCAGACCGGCCAGATCCGCCGGCGACTTAGGCTCCACATCCAACACATGCCATACATTTTCATTTGCTTTTTCAAACGAACAATATCTGATGCTTACGCCCAAAAGGCCTTGGCCACCCCAGCTTGTGTTCGGAGTAAGAATCACTTCACGGCAGACTTGCGTCTTGCTTGAATATACTAAGCATCGCACTGGCTTGTCCTTGTTGTTTTGTAGCAGTTCTTTTATAGTATCATTGTCTTCTTCCTAAATCCCAAATAAAAACAGCAAACAATAATAAGAATTTGGAATCAGCAAATCCAGAAAAAGACTTCAACCCTCCACACTCTCCCTCTAGCCGATGCTATAAACAATAAACAGACGTTTATGTCAGACTAGCAAAACATGCCCAATGAGATGAGCGGAACGGTGATTGCCACACTCACTATTCGAGCACAATACTAGAAAAAGGTCAGCAAGAATGACGGAGCTCAGTGATAACGAAACTCCACTCCAGTGCCCGTCGTCAAAATAAGCTGATTGTAAAGTAGAAAATGAGAACATAAGCGGACGGCTTTCAAATTGTGATGTTCGCTACGCCATCTGGAACACAAAGAACTAATCAGCGATAATAAGTGTGAAGCTTGACGTGAATGCTTAAAGACTAATTCTCTTTACTGCCTACACAGTCATCCACCCTGAGGTTTCTTTTACAGAAAACCAATTTCCGTCCAGAGCCATCCAATGCCTTTGGCCGAATCTAATACCGGGTAAGCCACCAACAAACGGCTTTGAAACAAGTGATCGTTTTAGGTGGTTACAAAAGACTACTACCTCTTTACGCAATACAAATGCTGGCGGTCCACAAAGTTTTATTTCTCTCCCACAGTGTTATTTCTGTGTGTCAACGATTTTCTTGCTTCTTACTCGGCTTCGCTAGTGATATTGTTCTTCATTAGTCCACCACTTATTCTAAGCAATCGTTAGCAGCTCAGCGAATTCTGTCAAGTTGTGCACCAACGAACACACACAGTACTTTGGAGCCAACTTTGGAATATTCAAACGTAGTAACCTGCAACTCAACTAAACCCATAAGCGTCTCTAAAACATATTCTATGTACATTTTTTTTTCCGTTTTTCGTTATGCATTCCGTTTGTCGTATGATGTACGGAGTTACTGGCGATTAGTATGACACGAGTCAAACGGGCGGAAACTAAAGAACAGTTCTCAACGTCAGAGGGAAGAGTAGCTAGTAGCGATGATTAGAAACGTGTACCTGCATTGTGCAGAGCATACCAACAGCGATAATGACGATGCACTACTGCCAATGGTTGCGGATACGTCCAGTCGCGCAAAACAACGTTTTCGTTCGAAGTTTTCATCCAGCTTGTAGTGGATATTCGGAAATAAACAGCTTCCCAGGCCAACCATCTTTGGTGGTCACAACGCTTGAAAATACAGAAGAGGAAACTCCTGCTTTAAGGACAACATATGTGAATCGGTAAGTGCAAATAAACCCGATGACCAGTAGGGAGTTGTTCGCTACGGGTGAAAATTGAAAGAAGAGAAGTTCACAGCTTGAACGTCAGAACTGTGTACGATATTGTGGTCATGCCATATTAGACACGAATAACGGAAATGACATCAATACATGCAGAAATGGAGAAGGAGGAGTACAGTTGACCAGTTTCAGAGCAGGATATGTGATACTACTGTAGGAGCTGTTTCTCCGCAAGGGAGTACCAGAGTAATACGTGAATCTCTTGAGATCACTGTATGCTCACTCTGCAAGCAGGGTAAGAGTTTATGGACAACCGTCTCGAGTGTTCATCACTTCTAGTGGTGTTCGTCAGGGGTGTCCGATTTCCCCCTTCTTGTCCAATTTTGTCATGGACCACATTCTGGAGGGTATCCTTCGTGAATCCAGTGGGTTTGGAGTTGAGCTTCTTCCTGGCGCTAGCTTGACCGATCTGGAGTATGCGGAAGACGTTGCCTTACTTAGCCCCTCTGCCGAAAACATGCAGACCATACTGGACAGGTTGAACGTTCGAGCTGGTTTGTATGGAATGCGCTTCGCACTTTCAAAGTGCAGTGTTGCTTCAAAACTGGGGCACTTCGACCCCTAC